>JAESVK010000486.1:42654-61127 GCA_017140935.1 Hamamelis virginiana | reverse complement strand
CCCAAAAAAAAAAAAAAAAAAAAAAAAAAAAAAAAAAAAACCGAATCCTTTAACATATATAGAAGAATCTGTACCTTTGAGATATGTCTGGATTGATCTCAATGAATGATGAACTGCAGAAGATTGCTCGAACTCTTCAAGCCTTCTACCGTATTCCTCCTATGCCAGAACGTGAAGAGAGCGTGGCTCTCTTTGTGCTTTCCTTGTTGGATGGCTGCCTCTAGGGTTTAGAGAAAATATTTCGTCTTAACCTAAAGACTGCCCAACATGGCATATATATAGGCTACAGTAGGGACCTAAAGGCAAATAAGTTTCGGGCTCCCAATGTAAATATTAAAACCTATTTACATTAATTATAATTCATTCCACTAAAGAATTATAATTGCTCTCCCTAGCTTATTCGAAATTAAATTTCGAGCTCTTTGTTATTAAATACTTATTAATCTCCCCACGTTAAGATTACAGATACCCGTTGATTAAATTAAATTACTGACACTATTATTTAATCAACATCTATTAATCTCCTTGAAACCTTTCACTTAACTTATTTGATATGTCGGATACAAAATCCACCTGCAGGGTTTGACATAATCAAAACTTATAAATATCCTTAAGGGGGTATCATCAATCCCTATACCAGGACGTGGATTCCGTCAATAATAAATATTCACCATACAATTAATGCAGTTATTCAACTCAATGAGATTATTTACCTATAAAGATCTTACTCTTTATGAATCAAAATAACTAACAATAAATGCATGTGTCCATTAATTATTTCTGGATTAAGAGTATAAGTATTCATAATAACCATGATGTATTAATTATTTTATATGTCAGTATAAAATAATTACCTCAATACGGTCCCGTTCAATACACACAAGTGTACTAGCACAAGAAGTTGGAACTAAACCATTCCCCGTAGTCAAGACAGACCTACTGAAAATCATGTGCTACAATCTTACCGATGGTATGTCCAACTCCATCTCAAATTGTGAACAATAAACTTATATTCTACAAGAACTGATGATCCGATCTTCTGTGTGTAAGTCGAACTCTACACACCAGATCATCTACTGTGTAGAATAAAAAGACACATGCATAACTTTAGAAGATAATATAATGCAAACATAGCTCATACAGATTCTCATTTAAAATGCAATATCATAATTCATTAATAAGTAAATACCAAGGTCTATTACATAAAAACATGGCTTTTAGTATATAGCCCTAACAGCCTCAAGCTGTTATCCACCCCAACAACAACAAGCTTTCCAACCTCAAGGACAAGCCTCACTGCAGACACCCCAATTTTGCAGTAAATAAACATACTTTTAGTATTAGTAAAGACTAATTTTGTGATCCAAAGCATTTAATAATAATTAGACAAAATTTATTCTCTAAAGCAAGACAATTGCCCTTTTAAGCAACCAAATAAAATCGAACCATTAACATTAAAACTAACAATGATGGAGATAGAAATTAAGCTCACCATCACATTCAGGACATGGCAAAATGGTAGAGGACAAGTGTTAAAATCAATCTTAATAAAAATATAATAAATATATGTATGTATGTATGTATATACATAGGATGCATTGATTCACCATCATCCATTATATCTTAATTTAAGAAACAAAGTATAAAAATTAAAAAATAAAAATGTAGAGTCAACTCTAGCTAGTGACAAGAATAGCAATAGCCTATGTGGATTCATACAAACCAAAATAAAATACCTACCCAACAAGTGTTCATTGCAATAAAAAGGGAAGCCATGAGGGTGAATTAAAAAATGGGAGAAGGGTGGTGAAAAGTGAAGAAAGTAAAAAGAGAAAGAGAGAGAGGAGTCGTCTAGAAGAGAAAGAGAGTAATTAGCGAGAATTAATTCCACCTGTGCAAATTTTGTCAGAAAAGAGAAGCCTAGAAGGGTAGAAGGGCTTTTATAGTTTGGGATAAACTTAAAAGTTGTTTTTCTTTTTAAAAGCTTTCTTCAAATCTAACACAGATTGTACCTGACCCAAAAATAGGTATGTGTTCATTTTTTATTTGGTAGAGCTAGTGTAATATTTTAATGCCTTTTGGCATGTTATAATAGAAGTAAAAAATCATTTTTATCTCGTTTCAGTTTTTATTTTGTTCATTTGTTAGTTTTAGCTCACCCCACTAACTCCTAACTACTAACATCTTACTCCTAACTTTTATATTTCTAGTCATTTTTACTTATTATTCTTTAAAAGGCTTGGCTATGAAATACACCAGTGGCTTAAAGGCTCGGTTATGGAAATAGACCAGTGACTAATTTATCTTTAAACACTAAATTTGTGTTAGTAGTTCAGAGACTAATTCGGCTATTTAATAGTCTGTAATTAGCCCGTCTACAAAAGATCAGACTTGCATTTATTGTTATTTATTTACAGTCATTTTATTTATTACTCTTTAAAGGCTTGACTATGAAATATACCAGTAGCTTAAAGCTCGATTATGGAAATAGACCAGTGGCTAATTTATCTTTAAACACTAAATTTATGTTAGTAGTTCTGAGACTAATTTGACTATTTAATAGTCTGTAATTAGCCTGTCTACGAAAGAATAGACCTGCACATATTCTTGTTCTATTCATTTATTGCAATTTTTATTTTAAAATAGACTTATGACCTGTAGTTATACTCATTTTGGGATATTCTATTATTTTCTAATCATTTATATCACAAAGAGCCTAATTGAATTTGACTCATTCAAAATTCTGAGACCATGTAAATACATTCACGGAACACTTTTGGAATCAAGGTAATCGTCAATTTGACGAGTATAGTGGGGTGCCGTAAAACCCTTCCCCATTCACAATCGAACCTCCTTACCCTTAATCTCTAACTTTAACAGGCCAATAAGAGTCATCATTTTTAATTGAAAATTAAAATACCATCTTAAAAGACAACTAATCACGTCTCTAAATCAATGATTAGTGGCGAATCCATATATTTTCCATAATGATTTCAAGTATGAATTCATGTTTTTAAATGTAAAACTTCATGCTTTTGATAATTAAGGCATGCTTAATAAAGAAGTCGCAATTTTGGCTTTACCCCTTTTATAAAAGAGGTTATTGATAATGTGACAGCTCAAACCATTTATTGTAGAAAATTTGTAAATAATTATAAAAAGTGATTCTTAAAAAAATATTTTTGGTGCAACTTTTAGACTCATCAAGCTACAATGTCACCAAATTATTTTACAATTGGAGATGATTTGGTAGTCAAATGGAATTTTTAAGATAATCTTTTTCGTGCATGAAAATTTCTGCTGCAACAGATTTTATGAACTTTAAGGCTAAACGGATTTATAAAGATTTATCCAAATCATTTGAATTTTTTTTTAATATTCCTTTATTTGTCTAGTTTATGCACACCAAATTTCATGTCAAAATTACTTCTAAATATTTTTTTAAAATCCGCGCACCATTGATGGGGTTGTATGGAAAGTTTCTGCTGCAGCAAGTTTTTATGACTTAAAATCATTTGGACCAATCTACACTTATTAAAATATTTTGCCAATTTTTGGGCATAGTCCTTTACTGTCCAGTTCATGTGTACCAAATTTCATGGTAAAATTCCATCTTGTTATAATTTTTTTTTAAGTCGCGCACTAGGGATACGTCTGTTTGGAAAATTCTGTTGTAGGCTTTTATGGCTTTCAAGATGAGTCTGACCTATCTAGATTTATCCAAACCTTTTGAAAATTTTTGTACACATTCTCATACTTGTCTAGTTTATGCATATCAAAATTGCTTGTGGTTATTTTTCTAAAATTCCCACATCATCGATAGGTCTATGTTGTCCAAAACTTTTCAGTATTTTACATTTAATTCATATGACTTATTTCCACTATGAAATCTTATAATAAAAAAAAAAAAAAAAAGAAAAACCCAAAAACAAATACCCCATAAAATAAAATAAAAGCAAACCAATTTCAAATGGCACTAGTAATACCATTTCTACGCAGCCTACCTTCCGGGAAATAGCAGCGCAAAAAAGGGGATAAGCCCACGCTCGCGCTGAATTTCGGGGTAGTGACACTCACATTATCAAGGCAATGCTACACCATATCGTGCTCAACCTGCAGAAGGGTTTCAACTAAACCCTAATGCAAATTTTGGACATCTTTAGAACTAGTCTAATCAGGTTTCATATCAACCTCCCCACTAAAAAAATAGGAGGACATAATACATCAGTTCATTCAGAGCCAAACCATAACCAATAATGAACTTCGCTAAACGAATATTGAATTGCGTCCAGCTAACAATGAGGTTCACACACTGAATCAACAAAACACCTAAGCCATTAATGCTATCCGAGTTCAAATAACTAAGCTAAAATCATTTGTGGGTGCTAGACGGCAAGAAAAAGGAAATTCTCTTAAAAATAACATTGATTATTCGAATATCAATGATGGCCCATGTGAACAAGCTAAGGCCATTACTACCGTAAGAAGTGGAAAAATTGTCGATAAAACCATCCATCCTAAAAAATGTTAACAAGTGATTGTTGTTGATTCAAGGACGTGGGGAACTTGGACCCACCTCTATCACTCTCCAATTGGCTGACGGTAGTGTTAAAAGGCCAAAAGGAATAGTAAAAGACGTACTTGTACAAGTTAACAACTTCTATTACCTAGTGAACTTCGTTATTTTGGAAACCTAACCTGTTGTTAACGTGGGAACACAAATCCCCGTTATCCTTGGGAGACTGTTCTTGGCCACATCAAATGCCATCATCCATTGTAGAAATGGTTTAATGACAATTTCTTTTGGAAACATGATTATTAATATATCTTAATATTTTTAATGTTTGTAGGCAAATTGATGATAAGGACATGGAGGATTTGTAGGAAGTGCATCTAATTGACACTTTTGTGCAGCGGCAGTGTGGCATTTCTTCTTTTACTGATCCTTTGGAATCTTGTTTGGTAAATGAGCATAAAGATGAAGAGGTAATTAAACTTTGATGAATTCATGGAGTTTGTTTATTTTGTTTTGGATAGTAACGATGTTTTGGAAGTGAATGGATGGGTTCCTTGTTGTAGATACCCCATTTTTACTCATATAACATGGCAACATCTTGATTCGAAGGATCAATCATTTCTGGAGAAAAGGAATCTCAAAATCTGATTCTTCCTAAAGTACCATTTTGCCTAGCTAATTAGAGGCTATTATTTTCAGGTTTTTGACTCATTTTCGAGTAATTTCTTTTGCATTTAGTTTTTAGAGAGTTTAGGAATGTCTATGTCAAATTTTATATATATATAAGGTGCACTTGATACAAAGTTGTATCAGGTGATTTCCGTTGGGGTAGTTGTAGTGTATTTTTGAAAATTAACCATTAAATTAGATTTCTCTATTATGAATGTCATGTTTGCAAAAAAGGTGGGGCTATTTACAGCTCACCTTTTATTAAAGGCAGCCCATTTTTTAAATACAACCCACCCATTTGTATTTTTACTAAAGACAGCACAATAAAATTTTAATTAATATATCCATGTTACCCTTTACTAAATACAACCCATTACATAACAAAAATACTATAGGAAACACATATTACCCCCAACACCATATTACTCAAACACCAAACCTAAAACATATTACCCCCAATACTTTTGTCTTAGGTTTGTTTGTATATTATTGGTAAATATTATATTTGGATTAGACATGTTTCAAAATATAAAAAGTAGCACTCTATAACCATTATGGTGTGATCATGTTACGAAAAAAACTCATATTTCGATCGGAAAATAGAAAAAAAAAAAAAAAAACTATGTTCATGTTCGCATTCGGCCTAGTAAGTCCGAATGTGAAGCTTTAGTATTCGGTAGGCCAACACCGAATATGAAGCTTTAATATTCGGTAAGCTGATGCCGAATATGTATATTCGGCAATTACATATTCGGCATTAGTTTACCGAATATTAAAGCTTCATATTCGGTGTTGGCTTACCGAATACTAAAGCTTAATATTTGGACTTATCAGGTTGAATGCGAACACGAACGAAGTTATTTTTTTTTTTTTTTTTCTATTTTCCAACCGAAATATGAGTTTTTTTCATAACACCATCACACCATAATGGTTATAGAGTGTTACTTTTCATGTTTTGAAGCATGTTTAATCCAAATATAATGTTTAACAATAATATACAAACAAACCTAAAATGAAAGCTTTGGGGGTAATATGTTTTAGTTGGGGGTATTGGGGGCTGAGGTTTTTTTTTGGGTTTGTCGCTGTGGTTGCCGCAGTCTTTTGTTGTCATGGCTGCGGTGGTAGTGTTTGATGGCGGTGGAAGAAGAAGAACATGAAGAAGAAGAAGAAGAAGAAGTTGTTATTTAAAGAGATTGGTATTTGAGAGGATTGAGAGTAATGGGTTGTATTAAGACTTGGGACATTTATGGTATATTAAAACTTTTGTTTTGTATAGTAATGGGTTGCCTAATGATTAGTAGGCTGTAGTTAGAAAAAGGTAAAATAGACCCAATAAAATTTTTAAATGGGTTGCCTTTAGTAAAATGGTGGGCTGTAAATAGCCCCACCCTTGCAAAAAATCATGGTGATCCAATGGTCGATTTTTTTTTAAAATGTCAAAATAAAAAACTGTGACTTTTTTGTTCTTCAAAATATTACTATTTTTCACAATTGATTTAAAAAAAAATTAACTGTTGATCGTCGTGATTTTTTGTAGACATGACATTCCTAAGAGGAAGATTTAATCTAACAGACATTTTTTTTTTAAATATATTCTACAGTTGTCCCAACAGAGGTTACCTATTGCATCAGGTGCACCTTATATTAGCATTTATGTGTATATATATAACACCAATGTGGGTTGAATATATTGAGAAATCGACCATTGGATTAGATGCTCTTTTGATATAAGTAATACATGCCAAAACTCACATTGATTCAATGATCGTAATTTAAAAAAGGGCAAATTACAGAAAACACCCCTAATATTTGGGTCAGGTTTCACTTTAGTCTCTATATTATAAAATGTGTGAAAATGGTCCCTAGAGTATTAGCCTGTTTCATTTTGGTCCCTATACTAAAAACACGTCAAAATGATCCCTGAATTATTGATTCGTTGCATTTTAGTCTCTATACTATAAAATATGTCAAAATAGTCCCTAAAGTATTGATGAACAAATTAGCGCATAGAAAATATAGAATTAGTGTTTGAATGACGCAAAGAATGCTTTGATTTTGATAATTCAAGAATATGAGTACTTTAGGCATTTGAGACTTTAATTAATGCATATGAATGGCGCACATGATCATTTTTCGTCTCTTTTTTGAACGGCACAATGATGGTAGAGATGAAAGTGAAACTTTATAAACTCATGAAAGCCAAGATAATACCTTTTGACACCAAACCCGGGTAAGTCCACCTAGTAAACCCTAAAGAGCAAGGACCAGAGAAGGGACACATAAAAGGAAGCAAACAGGTTAGTTAAGCCATTCATTGTTGACATTTTCATGGGAATCTGTCACGATTTTTCTACTCACAAAATCATGTCACATTAGAATGGTTGACAAAATATTTGATGGAATTTAAGAGCATGTTCCATTACATAAAGAAACAAAGTAAATTATGGGATTTGGGTCTCATCTAGTCAGAAAATAGTAATAACATGTCTACAAGGTACTCAAACTCGAAGTGTAGAGATATATGATACGAAAGAATGATCCATACAAGCCCTAGGGTTTGCTTGTTTTCTGCTTGGCCTTCTCAATCAGTGGTTTTAACTGCTTCTTTTCAGCAAGAATCTTGAGAAAGTTAAACAAGAAGGGTATGTAATTGTGTTTCCTACGGATGTTTTCTGTTCTCCACTTCTTGAATTTTTCCTCCTCCAATAAGATCTTCTCCGTAGCACCCTCAATCCCAGCATTTACCTCTGATAGTGATTTATTGAGTGCTTCAATGCCGCTATTATCCACCAGTCTCTCTGACTGTACGGCTGCCAGCTGCTGCAAGATGCGTTCCCTCCTCTTTTGGAGCTCCTTGAGTTCTGCAGTATAAATTTCTTTCCTGTTCTTTATAATTGCCATGAGGTTGAATCTTATCTCATTTCTGGAATACCTTTCGATGCGCTCCTGAATCACTGGTTGCACCATCCTCAACCAATCCAAGTCACCTAGCCCACCAGGGCACTGACCAAGACTAATGGGTCCCTCCTTCAATCCATCAAGCTCATACAGTACACCATCAAAAGGTAAATAGCTTATGAAATGGTACACATCATCATCTTTGCCAGCAGGTTTCTGCTCCTCAGGAACAAAGGGCTCAGGTCTCGCAAAACTGTTATGGGCTGTACGTATGGCTTCACTGTTATTAATAGCCAGCCCTTTAAGTTCAGGTGGAAAGTTTTTTGTGAATTCTTTCAACATTGACAATTCTGGGCCAACATCAATATCCGGACAGTTCATGAGAATAGACAAGATCGCCTGAGTTGCACATGCGTTGTTAATAACCTGCGAAGAGTGCATCAGTAACATGACAAAAGCTTTAAGCTTTATTATGATCCAGCACATGAATTCCATGGAAACTGACCTGGCTGGCAAAAAACAAGTTAGGGTTTGGGTCCTTAATCACAAGACGGTCATCTTTTTCCCCTGGACGCCATTTAAAAAGGAAAATCAACCCATATACTGGCCTGTAAAGAAAAAAAATTTCAAACATAGATTAATGTAAAAAGGTGCACACCAGCGTGAGTAAGATATCAGAAAACAAAGTACGGTTGAAATAGAACAACTAACCTAAGGTTGTTCAGAGAATCAAGGTCCAAAGTATATAATTCCTCAACCTGATAAAACATATGAAGGCATAACAAATGGCATTTATGAAATAAGAAAGTGGTGCTTGCGGTACTAAAATATAACAATAGAGGGCAACAGAGAAGTCTATTCCAAAAAGAAATAATTAGCCTCATAATATAGTCCAAAGAAAATTTTACAAAATGGGAATTCAAACTACAAACCCTTTCAATTCTAAATACAGTGCTAGTAATAATGACTTGCCCCCCCTTTTTTTTTTTTAAAAAAAGAGAAATAATAGTGCATATGTCAATAAAATGCATACACTGTATATTTAAATGGACAATAAATATTAGATATGTAACAAGCTGACAACAACTCCTGACTAGAAGATAGGAAACCCCACAAAATCCTAGATCACTGAAAACCATCTTTGAGAGACCAAAATTGCTCTAGGGTGTAATCTCGACAACTTGATTCTATTCTTGATCCAGACCTTGAAAAACCAAGACAAGAGAACCACCTTCACTAAAAATGAAAGCATCCAAAAAATCCCCAGTCTAGTAAAGAAAGCTCCTTAAATGGATATGCAAAGGGCTAATGAGGCAAGATGTGATTTACGAACTCTGCTCGCAAGACACATGGTGCACCTAATATACAAAGTCAATTACCAACAATAAGGTGGTCCACAAACAAAATCTTTTTCAAAGCAGTCAACCGTAGACTTGGGTAGGCAAGAACAACTTTGGAGGGCATTGATGCTTTCCAAACTGTCTCACTTGGGAGGTTCACATCACTCAGTCAAGAAATAACATGACAAGAGGACCTCAAAGGGGCGCAAATTCTTTAATCCAACTTGTCCAAACTGATCCTCGATTCATGCAATGAAGCAAGAAGTCTTTATACTGAGTCCAACTCCAAATCTTGCAAGACTTTTGAGAAAAATAAGGGTCCACACCACTCTCCTATAGAGAACACTAGTAAACTGTCAGAAATCAAAGTGGACTGATAAATCTCCACCAGGAAAGATCAAAGAAACGTGGATCAATACGTGAATGTAATGTGGGCCAATGGGCTATTGGCATGTAGGTTGCCGACCATAGTTTTGAGTATCGGGTAACAGTCCCGTAATGGTAACGGTGTAATGGGACGTGGGGGTATTAGGTGGTATGCAATGGGTTGCAGCCACCGCGGCTATGAATTTTATTTTATTTTGCACAACAAGCCCCAAAAGTAGTAGCAAAAATATTTTATATTTTAAATTAATTTATAACTTATTTTATATTTTATACATTTTATAATTTACTCAAATGTTAAAAATAATTATAAAAAAAAAGTACACAAAAAAGAGAATAATTAAAACATAATAATAATTTTCATTGTTCACATAATTTGAGGCCCAAGACAAATATGACCCAAAACATCAATATCTCATCTTTCACTTCCTTTAAACTACAAAATTTTCTAAACATAATGTTAAAAAACATACAACACAAAATTTAGAGTTAAAAAAATAAAAAATTTGGCTTAAAGCTACTAGAATTAACAAAAAAAAGAGATGCCATTCATTCATCTCATTTGGGCAAAACCTCAAACACCAATAATGCACAATCATTTTATCAAATAAAAAATAAAAAAATTATTAACAATGCTCAAACATTCACATTTCACAATCACCAACGCTGCTCGTTTCAGCAAAATATCAACCACAAACAACAAATTTTATAAAAAATAATTAAATAAATGAAACTAATAGAAAATCTTAAGCTTACCGAAAATGTGAAAATTTATTGAAAATGTTAAGGCCCATTTATCACCAACTACCAACAATAAGTGCATCTCGCTGAAAAATTTACTAATAGATAGATATAGATAAAATACACCTGATTATTATATTTCTAATAGATAGATATAGATAAAATACACATGATTATTATATTTCTCTATTTTCAAACCCTAAACCCTAAACCCTAAACCCTATCCCAAAGGAAATAACTGTTCCCTATTGATAGTATTAAGTGGAGGCTTTTATTTGCCAGGGGAGTTAGGTGGTGGCCTATTTGGTTACCTGGACAAAAAATGCAAGCAAAAGAATATGCAATAAACCTAGTGATGGATTGACTAAGTGATTGATAAATCAAAATGATCAAACATGGATTATTGTATCACGGAGCTTATGAGTAAAAGACATATATTAAGGGAAATTTTTTTTCATGAAGCACCCAATTATTCTACATCAATCTCTACAGAAAACAAAAGAACATACCATAACAAACAATGACAAGACCACAACACAAACATATAGAACAAAATCAACAAAGTAAACCCCTCACGGGTTACAAACAACCACCCAATTACGCCTAATAACAAACTAAGGAACGCCCTTTAACTCGTTAGTGACTGACACCCACAAGGAAACCAAAAAGCAAACTTTATACCATAATTATTGAGTACAATAGCACTTATCCTCAAAGATTCTAGAATTTCTTTCAAGCCAAATAACCTAGAAAATAGCTAACACATAACATCTCTAGAAGATAATAGCTCTCTTAGTCCTCCCAAAAACCATAAAAAATGATATGTGGATGGTCAAAAAAGATATACCTGCACTCCTTTTACTTGCATCTGTTGTATGAGTTCTGTAAACACACCTGAAAGCCAAGCCAACAATAGTTTAATACCAAGAAACTAAAATACTAAATCTCTGTAAGAGATGCACATAAGACACTAAACAAAAATATTAGATTTGTGACTTCAAATGTAGAAAATATGTTGCACAATAGAGTTGAGCATCTATAACTTTATCCTTCCACAAATAGAGGATGTAAATTGCCTTCACTAATGGAATTTGCAATAGGGTGGCTAGTTGCAGTCTGTAAAATGTAGAAAATATATTGCATATCAGTGTTAAGAACAAAGAGTGGAAAAGATCTATAACTTTATCCTTCTACAAATAAATGATATAAATTCTATATTCACCTTAGGCTCCATTTGGTTCACTGGAATGGAATCTCATTCCTGGGAATACACATTCCTGGGAAAAGGGAATGTGTAATCAGATACCCAATTCCAACGTTTGGAAACATGGGAATCTGGAATAGGATTACTGATTACTTTCCCATTGTGCTGTTTGTTTGGGCAAGGTAATATCACAACAAATTCAACTTGATTACCAAATTACTCTTTCCCCCACAACTTTGTGCATGCCACATCACACTAGATCTCAGATTCAGCAGAATATATATATATATATATATATATATATATATATATATTTGTTCTTTTTTTACAGTAAAACCCCAACCCACTGCACCTTCTTCTTCCTCCTCCTTATTCTTCTTCTTCTTCTTCTTTTCTGTTCAAATTCTACAGCTAAGAAATTTTTTTTTTTTTTGGTAAAACCCCAACCCATAACTACCTTCTTTTTTCTTCTTCTTTGTTCTTCCTCTCAGTTCTTCTTCTTCTTCTTCTTCTTCTTCTTCTTCTTCTCCGTTCCTCTAGCTTTTTCGTTCTTCTTCAAATTTGCTGCCATGGATGTGGGTATTCTTCTTCTCCGGTCAACCATGGAAGTGGGTCGGTGAGTTGAGTTGGTCACTAGGGTTTGGCAGACACGATTGATGCATATATTGGGGAGCGACATGTTTGGTAATAAAAGTTTTTCATGTGTATTTTTGAGGGATACGCTGGTAATTATTTTTATTATAAAAGTCATATCCGGGAATGAATTGAACAATCCCACATTTTAAATGGGAATGAGTTGCCGGCTGTTGGTGGGAATCCATCTCCCATGGGAATGCAATATTCCTGGTAATGTGGCCATCCAAACAAGGGAATCTTTCAACATTCCCCATTCCCAGGATTGATTCCAGGGAACCAAACGAAGAGTTAGGGAATTGCTGAAGGGTTGCTATCTGCAAGAACATGCCAACCATTAACATAGCCAAAAGTATGTTCGAGGAAAGATTCATTATTTGGGTTGCTTGTAATTGACACCATGGTTGGTGGGAGATTACTGCAATGTAGTTCATTTTATAGACAACAAGAAAGGGCATCGGGAGATGAAGAAATATAGCACATTACTAAATTTATTGTAAGGAGTACACAACAGATTTCATCCGCTCTTATGCGTAGGAGGATCCTACAATGAGTACACAACAGATTTCTTGTTTCGGCAAAGCATTTTACTCAAATTAGTGAATTACATCTATAGTCACAAACTTTCTTCTAATAGGAGAAAGACAGTACTTGTACCCTCGTGAGTGAGAGGATAAAAAATACACTTAAAGGCGTTGGGGTCCAGTTTTCTAATGTTTGGTCCATTAACAGATAAAAGAAAACTTAAGACCTTTGTATGAGTCATAATTAACATAATGGTAAGTGGAAGCAGGAAATTTGCTCTAGAAAATATACAACAGATTACACATCTGCTTGGACAATCCTTTTAAAGCATAAGACTTGGATATTATATATATATATAGACGATGTTATCCTACAAGTGCCTCTAATTTAAATTATTTACCTTTCTAGTGCTCTATCTGAAGTGGCATTCCTTGTGTAGACAGCCATTAAGGATAAATGTCTCACTGTGGACAGTTTGGTTAGTTGAGGATGGTATTTTCCCAATTGGTGTATTCTTTGCAAATGTGATGACAGTCAATCATATTTTTATTCATTGCTCTTTTCTGAGAGGGTTGTGGTCCTTCATCCTTTCTTTGATGGGAGTAAATTGGGTGTTTCCTTATTCGGTGCAAGAACGTTTTAATGGTTGCCCTATTCGAGGTAGTGTTGGATGAAAGGTTAGTTCAAATCTTATGCCTCTTACCCTTTGTGGATGGTGTAGGATAAGAATTGAAAAATATTTGCTAATGAAGAACCTTAAGACATTGTTTCTTTTGTTCGAGGGTTTGGCCAGTGTAGAAGAATAGAATCCTATTAACAATCTATTCTCTCTTTTTTCCGAGTATATAAATCTTATTATTTCAAGTAATCATAATCGAAGGTTGTAAACACACCACATCAACATGAAATAGGCTGTTTCTCGATTGAAAAAAGGAAGGAAATAAAAAAAGAAGCATCAGATAGTTCTTCATGCATATGTCCTACATTTTTTTTTGGATAATTATGCATATGTCCTACAACATGGAAGGATTTATGCCATTTAAAAAAATAAGGGAAATAAAAGAAATGTGCTACATTAAAATAGTCTATAAAAACGGCGTAATAGATACTGTTTTTCATCTTCATGTTTAAACTTAATTCATTTTGATGAACCATTTCATTAGAATAAATCATCTAGATTAAGATTACTTTCTTTGTTTTTTTTTTTTCCAATGGAAGAACTCTAGATCACTTTGTTCCAATGGAAGAACTCTAGATCATGCCCCACTCTATACTACTCCCCTACCTAGGAATGGCAATGGGGCAAGTTTGGGATAGGGGATCCCCCCTCCCAACCACGTCCAAGCAGAGGGCGTCACAAACCAATGCAGGCTAGATAGGGGTGGGGCAATCAAAGGAACCAAGGAGGGACAAGTACCTGTCAGGTCTCACAAAAGCTTTAGAAGAGAGAGAGAGGGGGGGGGGGGCCCCTTTTTTTTAACTTAGAAATCTTAACAAAAAAGCTGGCTATAAGAAAGAATAAAAAATCATTAAAGAAAAGAAGAAAAACAAAAAATAAATCTGAACTAAAAAATCTCAAATCTAAATTACATTTCAAAAGCCATAACAGTGAATAAGATACCCAAGAGCACATATCTGAACTCAGAACCCTTGGACGTGAACTCAAATAAACTGTTTAATCAAAAGACACAATGTTGAATAAAATACATTTCAAAAAATAAAAGATCCCAACAAAATGGCAAGATCAACTCTGAAGAACCTATAGATGATGGAACTAAGGAAGATCTATTCCATAAGTCATGAAGAAGCATTGAGAGATTTGTAAAAAGCTCCATATCTTTGACCTTAACTTTGAAACAATAACAATATGGGAGTTGAGAGACATAGGTGAAGAAGCAAATAGGAAAGAGAAGTTGCGAGGCAAACCAATCAAACAGCAGCAACACAATCGGCAACTAGCATCAATCTCTCTCAACATGTTCCAAAAAAAGGTTCTCTCTTTCTTGCTAACAACAAAAGAAATCCCTCACGGGTTACAAACAGCTACCCAATTACTCCTAATAACAAACAAAGGAACCCCCTTAAAGTCCCTAGTGACCGAAACCCACAAAGAAGCCGAAAAACAAGCTCTAACCCATAAATCATGATTGCTTTCTTTCAAGCCAAATAACCCAGAAAATAGCCATCACGGCACATCTCCACAAAAGACGAGCACTCTTAGTCTTCCCAAGCAACATAAAATCAATTTCCATCATATGTGAAGCATGTAAGGGAGCCACCCAAACCATATTACCCAGCTGAAATAGATATCCCACAACTCTCTAGCCACCGTACAATGCAAAAATAAATTATCAATGCTTTCACCCTTTCTGTGACATAACACACAACAATTGGGGGAAAGATACACCCCAGGTGGCCACCTTTGAAGAAAATCATTAGTATTAATTCTTCTATGCGCCAACGACCAAGCAAAAACCTGAACTTTATGGGGTAACTTAGACTTCCAAATAAACTTTGAAGGACCAAAAGAAGGCAACAAAGAATCATCACCCAAGGCATCAAAGAATGATTTACAAGAAAATGAACTAGAAGAATGTAACACCCACCCTCTCCTGTCTTTAATCATAGGATTCCAAGACACCATCAAGAGCAAAAAGATGGATAGAAAGTTCATCAACTTCCCTATCATTAAGATTTCTGAAAAAAATGAAAATTCCAAGTGATTGGAAAAGAAGAAGATGTCACAAAACAAGCAATAGGAGCTTCATGAAAAAGAGACAAATTATATAATCTTGGGAACAAAGAAGCAAAGATGGACTCTGACTCCCCCTCTACAAACATCCTCCCAAAGTCTGATATTTTCCCCATTACCAATAACCAAAGGCACAACCTGGAAAAAAGAGATAAGACCTGAGAGATATCTTTCCCAGGGCTACGGTAAGTAACCTCCCTTCCAGTTGTAGCATCCTAACCATTATCTTGCAAGCTAAACTTACTTTTGATAACCTTGTGCCAAAGAGAGTTAGTCTCACGAGGGAATCTCCAAAGCCATTTCCCTAATAAAGCCAAACAATATTACCTACAGCAAGCCCTCCCTTAAGTTTAGAGTGAGAGACCACCTCCCACTTAACCAAATGAAAATTTTCCTTTTCACCCCAATCATCCCACAAAACATCTCACAATAATTTCTTCAATTGCTTAACCACCTTAGCAGGAATCTTAAACAAAGACATAAAATAAATAGGGATGCTTAACAAAACTGCTTGCACTAGAATCGACCTACCCCCTCTAAACAACAAAGATTTTATCCAACCATCCAACCCACTTCTAACCTTTTCCAAGATCCCAAAAAGAAACAGCCCTAGGGTTCCCACCTAATGGTAACACTAAATAATGCAAAGGCCACTTCTCCACCCTACAGCCTATTAACTCAACCAACCTCCCAACCTCTTCCTCATAATCATTGACTCCAACTAATGCACTTTTACTCAAATTCACTTTCAAACCCGACATTAACTCAAAAACCTGCAAAATCTGATGCATGTTTAACAAGCACTCATTATTTAAAGAAAAAAACAACGTATCATCCGCAAAATGGAGATGAGAAATTGGAATCCTATCACTACCAACCCAAAAACCTTCAATCACTCCATTATCCCTAGCTTTATCCACTAGCCTACCCAATACATCAACCACTAATGTAAACAAAAATGGGGATAAAGGATCTCCCTGCTTCAAACCTCTAGACACCTTAAGGTAGCGTTTGGATGGCCGGCTTGGCCGGTGGGTTTGGGGTTCCTCACCCCAAACCTTTGTTTGGCACGGTACAAGCCTGGGAATGCTTCATCCGGCTGGCTCAAAATGGTGGGAATGTGAAGCCTTTTCTCAACGTGGGTTTGCAAATGCTAGCCTGTGTTTGGGTTTATAATTTTTCAAAATTACCAGCGTGTCCTTAGCCATTGCACTCTTCTAAAATAAAATACCATTCAAGTCCCAGCATTCCAATCCATCTTCTTCAACCGTTCAACCGTGTTCGCCTCATGTAGATGAAGAAGTTGCAGAAGGAGAAGAGAGATGAAGAAGTTGCAGACCACACCTCACGCGGAAGGAGAAGAGAGACGAAGAAGAAGAATAAGAAAAAGATGAAGCTTGCCGATTTGCCGGTGAAGTTGTAGACCACACCTCACGGTGCCGCTGCTGCCGGTGAAGTTGCATACCCCCTCTGCTTTTGGGTTTTATTGCCACTGTTATTAGGTATATGTTACTGGGTTTTTATTGTCACTGTTATTGGGTTTCAGTGTGTGTGTGTGTGTGTGTGTGTGTGTAATTTGTGGATTGTGCATTTGATTCTCTTGTTTAAAGAATGATAATTTGGTAATTATATTGATTTGGGTAATCATTCCCAGGCTTGAGATTCCCACCATTCCAAACATTGGTTTGGGGTTACAAAGTTACAAACCCAAACCCCCCTATCAGACATTCCCAGGCTCGAGATTCCTAACTCGCGTACCAAACGCACCCTAAAGCACTCACCAGGTTTACCATTAACAATTATAGACATATTAACTGAGGGGGCAAACACTCACTAATCCACCTCCTCCACCTATTACCAAATCCTTTATTTTCCAAAACAAAATCCAAAAACTCCCACTCCACATAATTATAAGTTTTCTCAAAATTCAACTTAAAAAGCAACCCCAGAAGATTCTTAGAACGATATTCATCAACTGCTTCATTCACAATTAAGACCACATCAAGCAGACTTAAACCCAAGATTTTTGAATGATATCCAAGAGAGTTTACCATAAAAACCTGAGGGCATCTTCAAAGCAAAAGATATTTCCCATATATCTTCGAAGATAAAAGAAAAAGGAAATACTCATGATCATTCACAAATATAAAGAGAACGCATAAAAAAAGGATCTAGAACCGAAAAAGCCTAAAGAACAATATCTATTTAATAGTAAAAATAAGCATGTTAAAACCATACCAGGATCAGACTCAATAGTGCACCAAGACATTTGGGAAATCGGTAAGCTGTAAAGAGAAAATAGAGTCATTAAAAAAACACACAAAAGAATGAACTAGGAAAATCAAACACAGTTTTCAGAAATAAAATCTGTGCATAAGTTATAAGAATGCGTCATGAAACTAGAATCAAAATATTCGGACCAGAACAAACACGTATTTAGATTATCAACTCAAGGGCAGGACCATAAATTTTCCTTGGGGAAAGGCTTATGCCAGGGCATTCCATGGAAACAGACCACTGTATCAATCCATTGAGTGCACTGTGAAAAAAGCAATGGTTAACTGGGGTGCTCCTTGGAAGCAACACACCACATTAGCACCCAATTTTGAAGATAACTATTGTGTTCCTTAGAAGCAACACACCACGTTAGCCCCCCATTTTGAATGAGATCATCTTTAAATCGATCTTTCAAAGAATTTATCGCTGTCGTCATCATTAATCACCCTAGGGAGTTTTTGTGAACTTGTCCTGAATTTCTTTTTCTTTTTTTTCTTTTTCTTTTTTTTTTTTTTTGGGGGGGGGGGGGGGGGG
>JAESVK010000486.1:7410-42554 GCA_017140935.1 Hamamelis virginiana | reverse complement strand
CCCCCCCCCCCCCCCCCCCCCCCCCCCCCCCCCCCCCCAAAGCAATTTTTAAGCCCAAGCAATTTTGGAGGTTAATTAACCCTATTGTCTGTAATATATTTTTTTTCATCCCTATTCCTATTTCTGTTTCTATTTATTCTTCATAAGAAACATTCCTTAATGTTACTATGTCCATTTGAACTTACACCCTGTTTGTATCCTCACTTTAGTTAATGTTTTAATAATTATTGAACTCTCTATTATTAATCACATTTTTGGTATGATATGTTATTCGCATTCTCTACAATTTGTTTGTAGTTTAAGTAAATTATAATCAGAAAGAAGGAATCCTAATTTCTTAGCTAAAGATCCCTTTATATATAGGTTAGCGTCCATGTGAACTAGAATACAAGTTTACAACATAATAAAGAGCTATGACTTTAGCTTGTTCCTGAATCCTTTCGCATGAGTAGACCCACCAGCATTTTATTTATTGTTCAAGCAAAATTTGAATTTATATATAAAGAACCAAGATCAAGGGAGCACAAGAACCCTCTCTTTTTCAATCCTTGAAATGGCATGTTAAATTTATTGTTTTAGTAATAGCATTGGTGAAGACATGGCATGGTAATTTCTTTCAATCTGGTACATAGAATGAGCAGATAATTTATCTGCTTATTCTTCTTGTTTCCATCATCCTTTTGAATTTGAATTTTACAATTGAAGAAGATTGCATAATAAAGAACTGCAATATTTTGTCTTCATATACTGTGTTGATGGAATGGTGCAAAATTAAAACGACATACTTTGATATTTTTTCAGAGTGTGGTGGGTGACTTCCCAATTTCTAAGGTCTGGATCCCATCAATGCCTACTATAGTGGTTTTCTTTGCTTATTGCAGGTTCTAGCGAGTCAATGTCTGGAAGTGCTCTGTGCATTCGTGTTCTATGGGTTTTGGGTTTCTGATTTGGTTTGCTTGCTTTATTTTCACTGAGTATGGCATACAATTTTTGAGAATAGAGCATAAGTCATTTGATTTTGTTGGTATTTATGGGCATAATGATCTGTTTATGAAGATTTCAGGAAATGGAAGAGGATTCAGGATCTTTATCATGGTGGAAAAAGAATGCTTTGCTTGGCTGTGCAGAAGTTTTTCAGATGTTATCAACTGGAAAGGAGATCAGAGGTGGATAAGAAAGAGCAAGGGAAGGAGAAGTACTTTGTTGCTAGAATTGCAAGCGAATGGTAATGGGAGGTTCTTGCGTTTGACGAGTATGGATGCTAATAGTAAGACTAGATTTATAACTATCCCAGAAGGATTGGAAAAACCAGGATGGAAGAATTACTTCGGAATTTTGGATGGATTCCAAGGGCCAAAAAAAGTTGCTGGAAAATCAGAAGAGTCAAAGTTACCTGTGCAACACCCTTCAGTACATTCGGATCACTATGTGAGAGGTAGGATCAAGGAGACAGCTTCAAAGATAGCATATCCAGCGGCACCAATTGTGAACATAGGTGCTCCTTCAAAGGAATACCTACAGGCACTTAAGAAGGTCCAGAAGCTAGATGTTAATTTGCCTTCTCAACAGCTTAACGGTGCTGAATCAAGGCTGGCCGGAGATTGGAAGAAAGCATTTGTTTGCCAGCGTTATAGTGCATCGGATGATTGGATATCCATTGAAAAAAATTTAGCATTTGATTTGAATTGTAATATAATTTTAATTCTTTTTCAAAGTAATAAGGCTGTGTTTTCTTGTAAGAATGGTGAGAAAGCTCTATATTTTCTAGGAGAGATAGTGTAGAAAAACTCAATTCCTATTAAATTGAGTAAATGGAGCTATGATGTTAATTGCTGTAATGGAAGAAAATTCACAATTCATTGTGGCTGGATGGCTATTGTTGGGCTTCCTTTTCATTTGTGGCGGGTGGAAGTATTTGAAAAGATTGGTAAGCATTTTGGAGGATTGGTTGCTATTGATAAGAGAACGTTAATTATGGAGGATTTATTTGAAGCTCGCATTCGAGTTAAAGGGTTGGGCGAAGTGTTTTGTCCTTTGTACTTAGATATTGAGTGGGGTAGTAACAAGTGCTCCATTCAAATTCAATCGATGCCAAACTTTCGGGTAAGACACAACTTTCTTTTCAATGGTGTAGCAAGCTCTAAGAAGAAAGGAGGTAGTATAGATTTTTTGTATACAGACCGGGCGGTTGAAGATGAAGTGGTGAGGTCATAATATCCACGTGGCAGCAGGGCTATAGATGGTGCAGAGAGGATGCAAGAGAGGTCCGGTTTTGGTAATTCTTCCAGTGAAATTTTAATGAATGTCAATTTCGATTTTGATGATATGCATTTGGAAAACCAAAGGTTGCCATCGGTATCAGTTGATTGTATTAATGAGGGTGGGAGAGAGAAAGGTGAGTATTGTGATGTTATTAAGAATCATAATGACAACATGGGTTCAAATAGTAGAGAAGCAGTCTGAATTGGAAAATCTGATGGATTGCTTTATGGGCCAGAAGTTCCTAGTCCTTTTGGGCCGTTAGTTAGGCCTGCTTTTAAAGAGGCTTTGTTGGCTGTTATAGGGCTGAATTTTGGGAAGTATTGTTTTCTCTAAATGGACTTTGTGGCGAGTCCTGGATTTTAGGGGGTGATTTTAATGTGGTAAGGGGTTTTTTAGAAAAAAAATTCCTATTTTTTGGGTCTTGAGGAGTATGAGGGATTTTGATTTGTTTATCAGGGATTGCGGTTTGGTGGACACTCCATTATTGAATAGTAAATATACTTGGTCCAATGGTAGGGATAGGGTGGTGTGTTGTAGGTTGGACAGGTTCTTGTTTTCTAACTTATGAGATGAATTATTTCCTAATGGAAGACGAGGTGTATCCTAAAATGGTGTCTGATCATAATATTGTTATACTTGAGAGTAATGATTTCAAATGGGGCCCTACTCCATTTAGATTTGAGAATATGTGGTTGATGCATCCTTTTTTAGGGATAATTGTGTCTTGGTGGAATGAAGCTAGTGTTAAGGGTTGGGAGGGTTTTAAATTTATGAAAAAGTTAGGTTGGGTTATGTCAAAGTTGAAAGTTTAAAATAGAAAGGTATTTAGGGATTTGAAAATTGTTAAAAATAATATTGTTGAGAGAGTAGGTTTTTTGGATTCATTGGAAGAGAGTGGATCACTCTCCGAGGATTTAAGGAGAGAGAGGAAGGCCCTATTGGGGAAGTTTGAGGTAGGAAAGGCAATGGGGCGGGCAGGGCGGGGCGGGTTTTCCACTCCTCCGTCCCCATCCCCGCCGGGGTATAGAGTGGTATACCCATCCCCACCCCCTACCCTGCCCCGCGATCCTGCCCCTATGGGGCAATTTTTGCTTCAAAGGGATTTATTTGTGTTTGAAATTTCACTTTAAAAAAGCAAGTTGCCGGCAATGTTTACCAACTTTTGCTTCAAAGGGATTTATTTGTGCTTGAAATTCCATTTTGAGAAAGCAAGTTATTGGCAATTTGAAACAGATATTAGGACTGACAATTGATCAAACACAAAGTTTAACTGCTTCTTTTGTGTTGATGTGTATACAGGAAATACTGAAACAGATATTTGGACTTTGCTTCATGTTTATGGAAACTTCTTGTACTTAAATTTGTAATACAAAATTCAAAATTACTGTTCTACTTGTAGACAGCAAAGCATTGAAGGTATAAATTCATCATGTGTTTTTATGGAATTATGACCCAAAAAATTTAAAAAAGAAAAAAAAGGGGTTGGTATAGGATCTATTTCATTTATTTCCAGATAATTTGTGATGAACTTTACAAAACTGCATGCCAAACACAACTACATAGTTCAATTTTCATGGGAGTACAAACTGATACTCAAATGTTTGACCTAATTTCACCATTTCCCCAAGTGTTCGTCCTATAACTTTAACTGAATCAGTGGAAATATTAAAAATTGTTTACTTTTCAAAATTTGTTTTTCATTTTCCTAGTAAACTTTCAAGGCAAGCTCCAAAAGTCATTCATGTGCATACCTTGCAGCGGCGTGGATGAAGTGATGGCTGAGAGAGGCGGTGAATGAGAGGCGTGCAGGCGGTGGATGGATCTTGCAGCGGCAGCGGCAGCGGCAGCGGCGTGGAGGCTGAGAGAGTGCCGTATGGAGTAAGGACGGAGGCTGATATGGTAAGTGGAGAGTTAGGGCTTTGCAAGTTTGTATACTTGGTTAAAACGGCGTAGTTTTGATTAATCATTAATAATTCTATTATTTCTTATTCTTAATATCTAAGTATAATAATTTTAACAGTGACATTTTAAAAAACTACCGTTTGATGAGATGTTCCGCTTATGTAAGACATGCATGCAAAAAATCACGTTGATCCAACGGTCTTTTTTTTTTTTTTTTCCATAAATGCCACATTTTTGTAAAAATTATGATATTAAATTTGCAATAGTTTAAACAATTTAAATGTTTTCTCAAAAACCAACCATGTGATTTTTTGCATGCACAATGTGTTTATATGGAACATCTTATCCAACAGTCGATTTCACAAAATAGTACCCCCATGTTAACATTTGTACAATATGAATAAGAACTATATGATACACAAGTTTAAACAATTTAAATGTTTTCTCAAAAACTAACCATCAGATCTATGTGATTTTTTGCATGCACAATGTATTTATATGAAACATCTTATCCAACGGTCGGTTTCACAAAATAACACCCCCATGTTAACATTTGTATAATATGAATAAGAACCATATGATACACAGCTTAGATGAAACCAACATAAGTAGTTTTTGTTGTAATGGATAAGGTCAACTGGCCGTTGGATCACTATTTTTTGCGAGTATGGCATTCATAAGAAATTTATCCAATTTAACGGTGGGTTTTTTCTAAATATAATTGAATATTGGCTCTATTCAACTAACCTCACGCAACTTCGTGCTTAGTGTATATTGTAATTGAATGACTTAGGTTACAAGCGTAAGGCTAATGATTGGCATCATAAATGACACTCTTGGCATTGCTTTAAACCCCACTTTGTCGCATATTCTAGTTCAAGTATTATATTTTTGATGCATTTGACTTGAAGTTCCTTTTTTATTGTTTTGTAGGTTTTTGGTGACAAAAAATGTTTTGAATGCCTTTTTTTTTTTTTTTTTGGCGATTCTTTTATGTCACAAAGTATTGGATCGTGCTGGGATAAAGCTTGGTGAAGTTTGGAAGCAAAACTGTAGCATTTGGGCAATATTTGCTTCCTACTACTGGTAGTAAGAAACTTTACTACCGGTAGTAGGTATTTTCAAGGAATCTTAGCAAGGGAAAGTAAGCTCATCAAATAGGACCCATGCAGCTGAAGCTTCTTTCCCTTTTTTTGTGAACTCTTTTAGGGGCAATTTTGTATTTTACCTCCAAAATTATGTTGCCCTAAAGTGAGGGCTGGCTTTTTCTACTTTTCAGCCATGGAAAAGTGGGATTTTTAGTCTTTATTTTGTCTTCTCTTTGGGTTTTTCTCTTGGGGGTTTTCTCTTAGGTTTTTCATACATGTTTTAGGGTTTTAAGTTTTATCTTAGATTGCTCTCTAGTTTTGCTAATTCTTAGTTTAATTAATTAGTTTGGTACTAGATTTACTTGGTTCTTGTTTTATTTCACTTGTAATCACTAGTTTAAGTTGTTTCATCTTACTTTTGGCTTGAAAACTTTGTAATTTCATTACTTTAGTAATCTAGAAGTATTTATTTCAACCTCTTTGCATTTATTATGGTAGTGTATTTATTATTCATCTTCCAGCTTCATATGGAATTCTAAACCTCCAAAGTAGGGTATTAAAGGTGGAAGCTCATCACCAACCAAGGTAACAAAACTTTCTCACTCATTTGAGCTTAAATACTAGTTGAATGGTAGCAAATACTTTCCATCTCCTTTTTACATTTGGTGTGGCATTTTCTTGACAATATGTTAACAAGTAAATCTTGGTACACATTGTACTTGAACCTATATGCGCAACATGTGTTTGATATTATGTTAAAAAGAGCATTTTCTACCATTCTTCTACTCATCTTTTATTTTGAATGCTTTTAAAGTTAAACTCTATATTAAAGACAATTTCTCAATGGATCCTAGATGAGTAACCTTAGTGAGAAATTCATGTTCCTTGGTTAAATTTACACACTCAACTACACACAAAACCCATGATTTTTACACTAATTTTGCATTCTTTGAATAACAACACATAAGGATCTATTTGAACCTCAACCACTCCTTGTGAAAATGACTTGGGGAACTCTCTCAATTATTATGCTTGGCGAATATTGAATTCCTACGCTTGGGATTACTTTGAGCACTTTTTAGTTCAAGCATTTGGCACCGTTGCCAGGGAGTGGCGTGTGTTCAAGAGTGATCTAAAGGAAGAGCCAGTGGTAATTTTCAATTACATTGCAAATTCGATTAGTCCTTTCATTTCTCTTTAATTTAGCAAATTCTTTGTGTAAATACATCTTGTAAAGAGTTTTGTTGTGTTGAAGTTAGTGCATGTCGGTGTGGTCTCGTGACGAGGAACACCGACTTGTAAGAATTTTGCCCCAACAAGAATCGCAAAATCTAAACTCAAGACCTCATTTCACTCTACCTCCCACTCCTATAATGGAGAAAACGAAAAATCAACATTTTCAAAGGAACTTTAATGACCAAGGGTCACCCAATGACCCTCAAAGGCAAAGGGATGGTGTCATTCCGCCAGCAACCCCGGCAGCAGGAGGGGCAAATGCCAATTTTAATGCCCATCAAAATAGGGATCCTCACATACCTATGGTCAACTTAGGGTGAACTCTAAGGGAGATTATTAGACCCCAACGAACTATAGCACCTTCATGTGTAGTATTACCTGTACAAGCAAACAATTTCCCCATGGAACCGGAGATAATTCATTTTTTCCCTCAATTTCATGGGATGGATTTTGAGAACCCATACTCCTACATGAGGGACTTTAAAGATGTGTGCATTGCTTTTCTTTCTACAGGATCACCCATTCACATCATATACTTGGTCTTATTCCCATTCTCTCTAAAAGATAAGGCTAAGTTGTGGTTTTATGCTCTTACTCCAAATTCAATTTTCTTATGGGATGAAATGCAAAGAATCTTTTTGGGTAAATTCTTCCCTCTAGGGCGAACAAATGCACTTATGTGTGCGATCCAGAACTTCTTTGAAAAACCAAATGAGTCATTTGCTTCGGTTTGGGAAAGGTACAAAGAGCTACTCAATGATATCCCTCATTATGGTTTGGATCTTGGCAAAATCATAAACTATTTTCATCAAGGCTTTTCTCATGAAAACAAATAGTACATCCAAATGATGAGTAGGGGAGATCTATATGATAAGAGACTGGAAGAAGCAGTGCAATGCTTTGACCATATGGTAGAGAATGCCTGAAATTGGGAGGTTAACACAACCCTCGATGTGGCAAAGGCACAGAGTGTCCCTGGAGGAGGAGGAAAACATTAAATCAAAGAGTATGATGACCTCCAAGCAAAAATTACTCAATTGACTAGGAAGCTAGAGGCCCTAGAAATAAAGAAAGTAAGTAAGGTAACCACTGTGCCTATGGTGCCTAGGATCGAAGATTTGTGTCTCATATGTGATGACCCCACACACCCAACAAGTGATTGCCCTACTCTTCCGACTATAAAGGGAGCCGTCCAAGAGCAAGATAATGCTCTAAACCTTCATAGGAAGCCTTTCAATTCCCCCATATTTTGAGACTTACAACCTTGGGTGGAGTAAGCACCCAAATTTTAGTTGGAAGAGTGATAGGAGAAATACATCCTTTAGTCAAGGGAATCCACCTCCATACCAACCCTTTCAAGCTCACCAAGGTTATCAAAACCAAGGTCTAAGCTTTAATTTCCAAGGTCAAAGTTCCAATTTTCAAGGTTAAAGGTCGCATGGGTTTTTTTCAAACCCTAATGCAAATTTTGCTCCTTTTCATCAAGGGAATCAACAACCTTGCCAACCACCCCACAAAAGATATTTGGAGGATGTTATAGCCCAATTTGTTCAAACTCAACAAGCAACCACAAATGAGTTACGTGCTCTTACTACTCAATCAATGGCTCTCATTGAAACCCTAGGGAGTGATCCAAGGGTCTTAGATGAGTCTTCCCCAGTCTCCAGGGTGTGTAAAGTCCTTCAAATTGATTCAACTCGGCTGTGAGAGAGTCCCAAATGCTTAAAACACTTAAAAGTTGCAAAATTGGCGGATTAGGAGACTTAAGCTAGGATGACCGTCCACCCTAGGACTGTTGGCCGTCCACCATGGACGGTTGGCTGTCCATAGAGGGTCGGTCATCGAGCCTCATGTGAAATTTTGACCTATTTTAGGTCTCTCTCGACCCTTCTCGGCTGTTTTCGGCTTTTCGGGCCCGTTTCAAGTCCAAATTCGACGTTTCAAGCGCCAAAACGATCGTGATTAGATTCTCCATGTTTCTAGAGGAGTTTGAGGATGGAAAAACCTTAACCATGGTTAAGGGGTTGAGAGAAACCAAGCCGATTAACTGTTTTGGGCCTATCGGGCCCTTTTAGGGTTTTGAAATCCACTAACCGATTGCTCTCGAAATCGTTTCTACTTCTCGGAACAAGTTTTAAAATCATCTAAGAAAGTGTTTTAAAGCTTTGGAAGGCTTTGGTTTAATAAAAAGATCGAATTCTGGTCATCCTCAGTTAAAACCCTAATTTAAGCTTAAAAGGACTTTTTGGGCCTTAAGAGCTAAACATGAGCCAAAAGGCTCAATGGAACTAGCCACTGATCAAATTAGTTACCAAACACAGTCTGAATATCCATGCCAAAGCCTCGAGACCATTCAGAACAAGATCGACAGTCATTCAGAGCTTTTGTGATCCAAAGGACAACGCTGCCTTTCAAGACACAAAAATCTTATTTCCTATCAAGCTTGGCTTAGAAGGCCATGAAATTTAGCAGGAAAATTCCTAGACTCTCTAAAAACTAAATGCAAAAATAACCGACTCAATCTGACCTAAAAACCTACATGCGATAATGGCTTCTAACTAACTACACAAAATGGTACAATGGGCAACTTAGGGTTTCAACACCCTATTTCAACTCAAATCACAGGCAACCATCTATGATTCTATTCAGGGTCAAAAATGGATGTCTACACACATGTGTAGCTTCAAATGTCAGTTTCATGTAAATCCCATTGTTCATGTATTGCCTATGCAGTTCTCTTATGATTTTATGGCATTTTTTCTTGTGGGTTGTGGTTGTCTCTGCTATTCTGCTCATTATGCCTCAATAGTACATTTCATAAGCACTTGAAATTCATTTGCTCACTTGGGAACACTTTGCACATATTTAAATATGATTTAAGGCCTTCCTTGGTGTTTTGAGCCTAACTTCTTTAAATTTTGGTTGCCTTTTGTTCCCCAATTTGAGCTTTGTTTCCATATATTTTTGGTCAAGCCTAGAAAACTTGAAGGGTATTTGTGTGTAATGTTTTTGAAGAGTCTGAATGTGTATCAATGTCATGGGATTTGGTTCTGAAGTGGAAATGTTGGAGTGTGAGCAGTAGGTGGCCATTTTTTTTGTGTTGTGTTGAGAGATTAAAGTGCTTGAAGTTGAATCAGGCATCATTTTGCAAGCTTGGCAAGTGCTTGGAATGTGTTTTACTTGGCTGAAGAAGTTTTGGTGGTTGGGGTGTTGATTCATGAAGAAAGAAAGTGAAGCAGGGCATAATAGCACTCTATTACCGGTATTGAGAAATTCTACCGGTAGTAGGAATTCTGTTTAAAATGAAGAGGCAGTAAGCTCACTAACCTGTAGTAACGAACTCTACTACCGGTAGTAAAGAACCTCGCAAAAGTTTCTTTTTGAGATGCAGTAGCCCATTTCCTTAAGTGAACTCGGCTCACCCTTCTCTTATAAGCCAAACCTGAAAAGCCCTTGTAACGCCCCAATTTGACTGTTATGCCAACCACACAGAGGGATTAACACGTGTCAAACTGGAGGTACAATATGTATTGCTCATCCATATTTCCATACACAGGATAGAAGAAAATATATTATAACAATATGAAATGATATGTACTGTTCATACATATGCCCAAATACGAGGAATATAAATAAAACCAAATAATCCAGAATATTAATGCCAACAACCCAGGCATATAGGAAAATTATATAATATTCCAAATGTACGATTAACTACAATGCTTAAATAGTAAATGAACTCATGACTAGCCAGACCATCGCTAAAATCTCCATAGCCCTGCGTAGAGTTCCCTTACAGTCGAACCTCTAGAAATCCTGTTTATCTGCTGTATGAAACACAACAGTGAGTTTTTATATACTGAGTAGAAATATTATCCTCAATTAATAATAATAATACCGATGCAAGAATTATTTCAGAAATAATAATAATATTCAACAATTCTAAATCACTTATAATTCCAGTGTGGTTTTCGTATTTCATAAACCATCAAATCAAAATACCATTTAAAATATACCATTGGATCAATTTCACCTTTATCATAACCATCGGATCAAATTCATAGTTTTGGCTCTAGAGAGTATAACAAAAGCTTCCTCTCAAGCTAACAAGCCCCTAGCACGCAACACTGTAAAATAACTATATTTCTTCATCGATGGTAAGCCACTTGCATGGGCTATTTCCTTCAGGTCCTCTTTTGGCTCCACCCAGGACACAAGGCCTTTATTTTTCCTTCGGGGTTCGCTCATCGGCTCCACCCCAGGACCACAGGCCCTTTCCCTAAATACTAACTGAGCCAACATATATTTTCCATGCATTTCATTTCATAACAATATCACATTTGCCAACCAGGCATAAATCATTTCCATGTATTTCATTTCATAAAATATTCCATTTGCCAACCAAGCATTAATCATTGTGAAAGGTATATAAATAAAATTTAGGAAAGCATCATTTATAATATGATCATTATGTAAATATGAGTATAGTAAATCATTTCGTATGCCATCACTAAATCCATATAAACCATTCCATGCGTAATATTTCAAAATAGTTATAATTTCATGCATCGTATTTATACAAATATATTTCAAAGAAGATTTCACAAGAATCATTTTAATAAATTCATATTATCAGTGTTAAAGATGATAATTATATTACTACATTAACCAACGAAATCTGCTAGACTCAGCCTTTTCCCACAATGCAACACTAACATGCAAAAGGATAGTTTATCGGGCTACCATGATATGAAAGAATGATGAACAAAGTCATATATAAATCCTTTTCTAAACAAATGAACCTCAAAATCAAAAACTAGACTTCACGAGCTTTCCGTATATATAAAGTACGCCCAAAATGGAGTCTGTATGCAAAAGTTATGACGAAACGAAGTTATACGAAAAATTAAGGAAAAATGGCTTCTGCGGGCCCCATTATCGATAATGTCTTTTGTCCATTATCGGTAATGTGCCAAGACTGGAATTCACATTTTGCCTTGCTTTATCGATAATTGAAAACTTAAATTAAATGAATTATCGATAATTGTATGATCAATTATCGGTAATTGCCATCTTCTGCAAAATATTTCGAGCTTTTTCCGCCATTTTTAATTATCCAACTCAAGAATTTCAATTTCAAAATTAACCTTCCAAAACATTAAATTAAACCGTAACCAAACCCAATAAGCTTAGAAATACCATACATAAGATTAAACATATGAAATTTATCACTTTAATTCATTCCGAAAACCAAAAATCCGCACTTTGACCGTAAAGATCATAGCTCACACCAAAGCTTTGCATTTTCAAAACCTAACTATAATATAACCATTAAATATGAAATACAAGAGAAAAGAAAAGGAATTGAAGTATGTATACAAGACTCACCTTGCTGCTACAAACTTCCTAACATTTCTCCCTCCCTATAACTCCGTAAACACAGAAGTTGATTTGTGAAGAATTCAATTGCAGCTCACCTCTATTTATAGGTGAAGAATTAGGACAATCAGGGAATTATTTGATTCCTTCCCAATCAGCCCGACTGAAAGGAAATCGATGGATTGGATTCGCAGCGGAAGACTTGTAACAAAATTTTTTACAAGAGTTGAATCCTCCATCAAAATCCAACAGGATTTCGATTAAGCATTGGATCATGAATTTACAAAGTAAGAACATAAATAAAAAACTTAAATACATACTTACTTGAACCTCTTTTGTTTTAGCGATTGTCGAACCCGAGTTCCAAAAGGATGAAGCCTCCAAAAGTAGCCACACGAGCACAACACCTTGAGAAACCTTGCAACTATCAAACACTTGATGAGAAGCAAGCTTGAGAGGGAGTGGGAATTCGGCTAGGAGAGAAAGAGAGAGCAAGGGGGACGGCCCTAGGGTTTCTCCTAGTATCTTAGCCTCACAAAGTGATGATTAGGGTTGTTTAGTGCTAGCTTTTCCCATCACCTTTTATTTATCAAAAATATTTCTTTTATTTATGATTTGATCCGTTACTTATTAACTATTAATAATAGGGACCAAATTAATAATAATTAGAAATTTTCTCCTCTCTTTAATTCTAAAGACTCACTTATGCCTATGACCCTTTGGGTTCACCCCAACCTAGTAGTGGATAGAGATATTGATTGCTTCGCAATCAAGCTTCGTTTTTCTGCATTCAGAGGCTAATTTCGAGGGATTTGCACAGTAAGTACTTTGATATAGTTAGTTTTGTGCTTCTAAGTTGTTTTTAGCTTTTGTAGGTTAATTTCGCCCATATTCGGAGTTTTTGCAGCTAAAATGAGATGAGATGAGTTGATCGATCAATGGAAGAGCACCAATGAGGTTTGGAAGCAAGGAAAGGAGCCAAAAAGGAAGGAAACAGAAGAAAAATGCTCAAGCCTATCGATAGGTGGGTGTCCCTATCGATAGAAACATCCCTTAGTCAAAGAAAAACCTGCACAAAATGATCTGCAATCATCACCTATCGATAGTGCTGCAAGCCTATCGATAGGTGACCTAGCCTATCGATAGGACCAAGCTCAGGCAGTTTCCTAATTTGATTAAAACTCTGTTTTGGCAACTTCTGGCAAGGAGAATCATAGGGGACCGACTTGTAGGGTTTCCTACCCTATTTAAACACCTTTTTGAGACTGAAAAAGGGTTCCTACTCCTTCCGATACACAACTGACCTCCCTTTGATTCTATCTCTCTTCCATTAACATTCTACTTGGATTATTGGTTGCACATGGAAGGAATGAAGACCTCTAGTGATTCAGCCCCCAATCATGAGCAGCTAGACTTCATTCCTTGGCTGTAGATGATGCTTGTTTAGTGGTTTTACCATGTATTGATTAAGGATTTTGATTTTGTAATGAGTTTATGATATTTGTATAACTCTGAGAGATTGTTCCTTTATACAATCCATTTCTTTATTAATTTATCTTTTAAACATGATTGTTTTCTGTGATTTCAGTTATGTTAGTTGTGCAATAGTGTTAATCGTATATACCTATGTTCATCTAGTTTGTTCATGCCTTACTAGGATAGCCTGTGCATGCTTCACTTGACAGGCTATGCCTTGTTTGGGTGAATCTTACTAAGTGAATAAGTATAATATATTTGATGATTTATTCTTGTAGTTTAGATCATCACCGTTCATAAACGAATGCAAAACCTTAACTTTAATAGCATGCATGCATGGTATTTCCCTAACTAAAGTGGATTCAAAAACCCAAGGTTTCCCTTTTTATTGATTTAATCATTCGTTCTATTTTCGTTAGTTTAAACAACCAACCAACTCATCAAAATCAAGAATTGTTTGTTAACTGGAATTAGACTTGCTTAGTTTCTCATAACTCAGCCTTTAGTCCCTGTGGTTCGATACCCGTGCTAAAACCATATTTTCAACGAATTGAGGTTACAAGCACGAGTACTTTATAAATTTAAAATTTTGATCACGAACAAGGAAATAACCTTCCTTGTTTGGACCGATCAAATTTTGGTGTCGTTGTCGGGGACTATAGCACGGTTATAGAAATTAAAGTGATTTTGATTTTAGTTGTAGTTTAGGATTTTACTTTTCTTTTTCTACTTATCATTTCCTTCTCTTTGTTCAGGTTGCTAGATTTACAGGTGTTGCTCAAGATTTTGCGCGCTAAAGCCAAAAAGGCTAAACTGCTAAAAAAATAATAATTGCTCAGAAGCCAAAGTTTTGGATAGGACCGCATAAAGATTAGCAATCGGGACCGAGGGGAGTATCTTCTCACCTTAATATTTTTATTTTTTTATTTTTTTTCTCCTACTGCATTGTATTCATTATGTTCCATCCAGCCGGGGGGGTATTATTTGTATGCACGGTAGAAGGTCCGTGTCTTTTGATTTATAACCGTTTGACCCAGAGTTAGAAAGTACCTTGAGGACTCTAAGAGCATCTGTTCGTACTAATATAGAGTCGGAGTCCACTTTTGCAATGAGGGATTTGGTTAATAATCAGGCTAGAGTAGCTGCGGATACTCCGCAAGCTCAGCAAGTACCTAGGCTCTTAAGGGACCATTTTATGCCCGGTGCTTTCACTCCACCGTCATGTATTCAAATTCCCAATATTGATAACGTTCAGGATGAGATTCGACATGCTACACTTCAGATACTACAAAATTTCTACGGGTTAGATAGGGAGAATCCATATGATCATTTAGCTGAGTTTTTAGGAATCTGTTCCACGGTTCAAATTCAAGGTCTCACTGCTGATGCCTTGAAACTTCTGTTGTTCTCATACTCTCTATGGGATAGGGCTAAGCCTTAGATTAATACTCTTAGGACACCCGAGCCTATCACTACATGGGAGGAGCTTCAAAAACTCTTCCTAACCAGGTTTTACTCTATAGGACGCACCGCTCAAATACGGTCTAGCATTACACATTTTGTTCAGCGAGAGGGGGGGACCATTTCAAGAGGCTTGGGAGCGAATGAAGGAAATCCTTAGGGTATGTCCTCACCATGATATTCCTAACTGGCAAATGGTCCAGCCTTTCTTTCAGGGGTTGTGTCCTAAAGACAAGAGTCTAGTTAATGTTGCGGGTGGGGCTGCCATCTTGAGAAAGAGCGTTGACGAGGCTCGAGAGTTGTATGAAATTCTCTGTGAGGATTCTCTACACATGACCTCAATGAGCAAAGAAAACAATAGAGGTCCATCTTCGTCCTCTAATTCATCTAGGAAGGGTGTCTATGAGGTTGAGGGCACCACTATCATTAACCAACAAGTGGCAGCATTGTCTATGAAAATGGATCAACTGCATGCCACTCAAGGCCAGTCACCTAGGATACCTCCTACACCTCCTATTCCTGCTAGTGATGTATGTGGGATATATGCGAAATTGAGTTATGATACCTTTTCGTGTCCTATGGCTAACTAGTACCCCGAGTTCATACAGGAACAGGTTAATACAGCCCAAGGGTTCTCCAACCCTAGGAATGACCCATATTCAAATACTTTTAATCTGGGTTGGAAGAGTCACCCTAACTTGTGGTAGTCTCAACCTTCCCAATTGACAGGAAATCAGTTCCAAGGGTCGAGTAACTAATATCAGCAAGCCCCTAGATCCAACTTCCAAGGGGGCAATTCTAATGCTGCATCGCCCTATAGGTTACTTTACCTCCAGTACCAATCCTAAACCCAAGGTGTCAACCCATCTCTAGCACCTCATGCCCAAAAGAGTAGTGGTTTCGAAGAGCAAGTTCTCAAGGCTCTGAAAAATTTAGAATCTAATACTCAACTCCTTAATTCTCATTCCCAATCTATTGCAAAACTAGAGACCTAAGTGGGACAAATCGCAGCCACTTTGAGCCGTTGAGAAGAGGGAAGACTTGATTGTACCACAATCATACCATTCAACTATGGTATTACTATGTTCTCTTATATATATAATTGTTTAATAAATAGCGTTTTGTATAAATATCTGTACAATTGGGTTTAAATCTCTGTTTCAAGAAATCTGTGCAGATTATGTAAATTAAAGTCGTCACCGATGAAGCCGTGAAGAGCATCTCGAATCAAAAGAGCATTCAGAAGGATCCGCAGCAATCGAGGGAAGTACGAATGAGCAGACGATAAGACTCTGCATGAAAAAGTCAAAGTTTGACCTTGACTATCGATAGCCAAGATGCGCTATCGATAGCGCCTCTATCGATAGCGCACCTTCGCTATCGATAGCCAGAGGCGGCTGCGGGCTTCTAGGATATTTTGAGATATTTTGAGGGCCTTTTGGTCTTTTACCTTTTCCTTCTATAAATAGAAGTGTAATGACGACGTTTTGAGGGTTCATGACTTATGCTCTGAATCATTACTCTACTATTTTAATTCAAGTTACAGTTTATTTTCGCATTTTATTCGGCAGTTTAAGTTTTCAGCAATTTCCAATTCTGCAATTTTTCTTTCAATGCCTGGCTCAATTCTCACTTGAGGATTGTTCTTTAATATTCAGTCTTTATTTTCAGCACTTTACGTTTCTGTTATTTTCCTTTTTATGCATGGCTCAGTTCTCACTTGAGAACTGTTCTTTACTTTTTCTGTCATTTTCTTTATTTACTTAAGCACTTTTCTTTATTTATTTCTGCCATTTTCCTTATTTCTTCAGTCATTTAATTACTGCCTTTATTTACTTTTCCATCCCGTGAACCCTTAAAGCTTGTCATGGATAAAGGATATTCTCCTCCATTGATGTGTAGCTAATACTCCAAGCTTGGGTGAGGATGAAGTTGGATTCGTTATACAATCCTATTTTATAAACATCCCTCTATTTGTATTATGTGATTGCATAGTTGTGAAGGTTTTACCGCACACTATCGCTAAATATAATATCATATAATTGTACATCTGTGATTGCAATTATATAATTATGCAATGGTTCTTATTGGTATGAATACAAACCAGCATGCTTTATTCCACATTTAAGGTGGATAGTGATATTCCATTCTTTTCCAGGATAAACTTGCCGGTCCTGTATTCATAATCTTTTTGGGACTTCCTTCTTGTAGTTGGAAGAACCACCATACATAATTACTATAGTGAGGATTTTATAAACATAAATTGTATAATTGATATTCAATGGGCTTCTCACCCAAGTTCCGCTCATTCCACCAATTAATTGCATTTTTTACTAAGCTTTATTAAAATTACTGCGTTTTCGCTTCGACCCAATCGGAGCATTTTCCACCAACAAATTTAATTGACAATATTCTTTCCACTTGAATTAATTCTAAAGAGTCTTTTAGTATAAACCTGCATTTCCCAGTGGTTCGACACCCGTGCTCACTAATCACAATCGAATTGAGATTAACAGTCACGCGGTTTTATAAATTATTAATCTTGATCACTGACAAGGAATAATCTCCCTTGTCATATGAAGAGATCAAGACTTCCAAGTCAACCCGTGAATAACCCCAATGGAATACACGTGGCTGAGAGTTCTTTTTCACAGGACTCTCAATATCATGAGGAGGTGAAAGCTATCACCACTTTGAGGAGTGGAAAGGTAGTTGACAATAGGGTTGGGGAAAAGGCTAGTGAGGGATGTGAGTGAGTCTAGAGTCCCTAAGGTTGGGAAAGTAAGTGAGAAAGACAAGATCGAGAACGAGAAAGGGAAAATTGTTGTAAGTGAGTCTAAGAGTGATAACTTTCCCTCAGATTTAGATGATCCTTTGGCATTCTATGTGCCTAAGGCCCTATTCCCTTCGGCGTTGATTGCACCTGTGAGAGGTAAGAAGAAAGGGGCGTCTATGAGTGAGATGCTAGAAATATTTAAGCAAGTGCACATTAACTTGCCACTTCTAGATGGCATTAAACAGATTCCCTCATATGCCAAATTCTTGAAGGACCTATGCACTCAGCAGCGCAAAGAGCGTGTGCATTTCTCTAAATCAGCAGTCCTCTCGGATGTGGCTAATGTTGTTGTTCAGTATCATGTCCCTGTGAAATGAAAGGACCCCGGTACTCCCACCATTCCTTGCTTCTTAGGAAGCCATTATGCAGACCGGGCTTTGATCAATTATGGGGCTAGTGTGAATATCCTTCCATACTCCGTGTATGAGAAGATGGAGTTAGGTGAGCTCAAACCTACACCTACTGTCTTACAGTTTGCTGGTAGGTCGACCAAGGTCCTTAGGGGTGTGTTACAGGATGTCTTAGTTAAGATCGAGTCGTTTGTATTTTCGGCCTATTTTATTGTTCTTGATATGGAACCTGTAAACTCCTCTAGATCCCAAATTCCGGTTATCATCGGTAGACCTCTTCTAGTGACTGCGTTGCAGTCTTGCACTGTTGGTAATATGAAGGCTAAGCTTCAAGTGTACCATGTTGTCACACACCCTCATCACTTTGAGGAGTGTTCATTTGTGGATGTCATAGACGAAGTAGTCGAGGAGGCTATGCCTTTTATTCTGTCTAAGGATCCCTTAGAAATGTGTCTAGCACATTTTAATATTAAGGATTTTGACATAGACCAGTCCATTATAGAGATTAATCAGGTTCTAGAGTCCACTCCTGTTTTAGGCAACCTACCTTGGAATCCTAATATTGAGGCTTTGCCTCAATTGGCTAGTACACCCATGCCCACATCATTAGAGGTTGCCCCAAAACTTGAGTTGAAGCCCTTGCTCGCTAATCTCAAGTACATGTTTTTAGGTGCTAAGGAAACTCTCCCAGTCATCATCTCTTCTGATTTAAGTCAAGATCAAGAGAGTAAGCTAATGACAGTTTTAGGTGAGAACAAACAAGCCATAGGATGGTCGATTGCAGACCTTAAGGGTATAGATCCATCTATTTGCATGCATCTTATCCACCTAGAGGAGGGCACTGGCCTTCAAGGGAAATGCAGCGAAAGCTAAACCCCAACATCAAGGAAGTGGTAATGAAAGAGGTAGTGAAGTTGTTAGATGTGGGTATCATCTACCCCATTTTTGATAGTGATTGGGTAGCCCCTACTCTGGTGGTGCCTAAAAAGTCCGAGCTTACTGTAGTTGCGAATGATGAGGGTATTCTAGTCCCTACTCGTGCCACCACTGGGTGGCAAGTATGTATCGATTACAGAAAGCTGAGCTCTAGGACTAGAAAAGATCACTTCTCACTCCCCTACATTGACCAAATCCTAGGGAAAAAGGGACAGAGTTATTATTGCTTCCTAGATCGTTATTCTAGATATAACCAAATAGCAGTGTATCCCAAAGACCAAGAGAAAACCACATTCACCTGTCTTTTTGGCACTTTTGCCTTTAGGCGTATGTCGTTCGGCCTATGTAACGCCTCTAGCACATTCATGAGATGCATGATGGCCATATTCTCTGACATGATTGGAGACTTTTTAGAGGTGTTTATGGATGATTTCTCAGTATTTGGTTTTTCTTTTGATACTTGTCTCTCTAATTTGACTAAGGTTTTGAAGCGGTGTTGTGAGACCAACTTGGTCTTGAGTTGGGAGAAGAGCCATTTTATGGTTCAAGAGGGCTTTGTCTTAGGCTATGTAGTATCTAGTCGAGGTATAGAGGTCGATAGAGCAAAAGTTGACTTGATAGCAAAATTACCACCTCCTACCTCCGTGAAACAGATTTGGTCCTTCCTTGGACATGTCGGGCTTTACTGGCGCTTCATTAAAGACTTTAGCAAAATCTCTAGGCCCTTGTGCAAGTTACTTGCCAAAGATGTACCATTTGTCTTTGATGAATAATGCATGAAAGCTTTTATTACTTTACGCTCTCTCTTGAGCACTGCTCCGATTATGAGGCCCCCGAATTGGTCATTACCATTTGAGATTATGTGTGACACATTTGATTATGCTATTGGGGCCATTTTGGGTCAAAGGGTAGACAAAGTGCATTATGTCATTTATTATGCTAGTAAAACTCTTGATGACGCTCAAATGAACTACACTACTACTGAGAAAGAATTATTAGCAGTTGTCTATTCTTTAGATAAGTTTCGATCATATTTGTTAGGCGCCAATGTAATTGTTTACTCAGACTATGCCTCTCTGCGGTACCTCTTGCCCAAAAAGAGACTAAACCGAGATTGATTAGGTGGATTATTCTCTTGCAATAATTCGATTTTGAGATTAAGGATAAGAAGGGGTCTGAAAACATGGTCGCAGACCATTTATCTAGAATCTTAGCAGATAGTGAGAGTGATACCCTTCTGATTCGGGATTCCTTTCCCGATGAGCAGTTATTTATAGTGTCTCAGGTATTTTTGCCTTGGTACGTTCATGTTGTTAATTATCTTGCTACAGGGCTTATACCTTCTACTTGGACTAAACAAGAAAAAGATCGATTCTTCTCGCAGATTAGAATTTATATTTGGGAGGATCCTATCTTGTTTAGGTATTGTGTGGACCAAGTGATCTGCCAATGCATCACTGAGAGTGAGGTGCATGATATCTTGAAATTCTGCCACACTCTGACTTGTGGTGGGCACTTTAGTGGCAAAAAGACCGTTGCTAAAGTCCTTTAGTGTGGGTTCTAGTGGCCCACTTTGTTTATAGATGCTATGGACTTCTGCAAGTCCTGCGAAAATTGCTAGAAAATAGATTCTAAGTCTAAAAGGAATATGATGCCCCTAAATCCTATTCTCATTGTTAAAATATTTGATGTTTGGGGTATTGACTTCATGGGACCCTTTCCCATCTCTCATGGTTTTGAGTATATCTTAGTGGCCGTTGATTATGTGTCTAAATGGGTAGATGCAGTTGCCACTAGGACGAATGACCATAAAGTAGTCCTGAAATTCCTCCAAGAGAATGTTTTCTCTAGGTTTGGGTGTCCTAGGGCTATAATTAGTGATGGAGGTTCGCACTTTAACAATGAACCATTTGCGGCACTTGTTTCCAAGTACTCCATTATACACAAAGTAGCTACCCCATACCATCCCCAAACTAGTGGACAAGTGGAAGTGTCAAATAGGGAGATAAAACACATTTTGGAGAAAATGGTTAAGCCCAACTGTAAAGATTAGTCTTTAAGACTCGTCGATGCTTTATGGGCTTGCCGTATCGCTTATAAAACTCCCATTGGCGTATCCACTTATTGCCTAATTTATGGAAAACCATGCCATTTTCCTGTCAAGCTTGAGCATAAAGCCCTGTGGGCTATTCGACAGTTTAATGTTGAGATGAAGGAAGCAGGTTCTCACCGTAAACTTCAACTTAGTGAGCTTGAGGAGATTCGCAACGAGGCATATGAGAGTTCAAAAATCTATAAGGCCAAAATGAAAGAATTCCATGATAAACACATTAATCGAAAATCTTTTGAGCCTAACCAGAAAGTATGGCTTTTTAACTCCAAGTTGCGATTATTTTCGGACAAACTAAGGTCTCGATGGGATGGGCCTTAAACGGTTTCCAAAGTTTTTCCTCATAGTGCTATTGAGATTAGCAATCCCCGTAATGGTTCATCCTTTACGGTGAATGGCCAAAGGCTTAAGCCTTATATAGAGGGCCTTGGGAATGGGGATATAACTCGGGATGGATTGGTGATCGAGTTCATGAATTTAGAGGACCCTACCTATGAGTTCGATTGAGGAATAGTAATTTGTCCGGCTGAAGACGTTAAACTTAGCTCTTCTTGGGAGGAAACCCATGTGTTGGTCATTTCAAGTCAAGTGTTGGTTAGTTGCTTGAATTTCCCATTTTTCCTTGGCTTTTATTCTATTTTCTCCCTTATTGGGGACAATGATAAGATTTAAGTTGGAGGGGGGGTCACATGCATATCATTCATTTTGTGATTTAATTATTTGACTGATGTATGTGCTTTCATTCTTGCCATTAGCTATAAATAATTTTGTTTGAATTAGTTTTTAGGGTGTTACTTGTTGTCTTTAATGAGGACTTCTCTAAGTGCTTATCCATCATAATACCCATGATATCATATTATATGCATCGATTGTTGATGTTGGCTTTGAATTGGTTTGTTCCTGATCACTAGCACGTGCACGAACCTGTACGAATACCTTATTTATTATTTGAGTATATGAGGATGATCCTAACTTAGAGTGGAGACTCGAACCATCTATGCATATGTTGAGCCATTCATTTTTCTTCTGGGACACAAATATTCATTTTGCTCGTTTTAGCGTACTTGGTTGTTGTTTTGTTGATTATGCATCGCATTTTTACTTAATTAAGTGCATGTGTATCATAGATGCATTGTGATCAATTGGGAACATTGAAGCATGTTTTGAATATGATCGATTTTAGGCCTTTGTTCAGTGTCTGTAAGCCTTTGTGTCATTAGTTTTTGTTTTAAGTCATTCATGTACCAATTGTACCTAATTTTGAGCTGTCGCTCCGTTTCTTCATCAACTTAGGCAACTTTGGGTTTGGGAAAGTTTAGGGATATGTTAAAGATGTGTTGGTAAGCTTCAAAGAGCTGACATGTGAGAAAGATGCATAAAAAGATGAATTTTTGAATCAACCTATCGATAGGTCATCAAGCCTATCGATAGGGTCATTAATCCTATCGATAGGTTACCCTCTCAACTTCAATTTCCTGCAACTCGAACCTATCACTTATCGATAGGCCCTCAACCCTATCGATAGGTGGGACGCTGAATTTAAAAATATAAAAAAAATAAAAAAACAAAAATCTTAAAAGTCACGAGGCTGTTGGCTTGCGTCATTTGCACCCCCTCATTTTTCTATTTCTTTCTTTTTCATTTCTTTCTTTCTTGTTTTCTTTTCTTATTCCTTTTCTCTCTCCTATGCATTTTGCACTTCAAACCCACACCTCAACCGTCACCGACCACCACCTCCATCATCGGTGAGATTCCGGCCACCCATTCCTCACTTTATATTTGTTTTTCTACACCCTTACTGCATATTTCTCTGTGGTTATCCGCTGAGCAAGTATCGTTGGGAGCTTCATTACCAACACCAAACTTTACCGCCGACCATCAAAAACTTCCACCACCGGTCAAAACTCCGGCGACTACTTGTTTCATCAGTTTTCTTCACAATTTCGGTAGCATTTGGATTTGAGGTTAGTGTGGGTGCTGATCAAGTTGGTTTTCTAGGTCTTAATTTGCATATTTCACATTGTATGGGTTAGCATCAAAGTAAAAGTGGCTGTGTATGTGGTGATTTTGGTTGGGAATTATTTCTCTTGGTTAGGATTATTGGTTTGGTTTTGTGAGTACGAGTGTGGGTGTTGAGAAATTTTCTGCTATGAATTGTTGGGATGTGATTATCACAGTGTTCCTATTCCCATTACTGTTTCATTGCCTTATGTTATTCAAAATATACTGCTGTACTATGGCTCGATCTATTCTCTACTGTGATTAGAATTTTTGTGGAGGATAGTGCTATGTGGGGTAGGCTTGTGAATTCTGTTGTGTTGTGTGGTTTTGGGAAGTTGTTGGTACAAAAAGTTTGATAAGTGGTGAGGCAAAAACAACCCTATGATTCTGTAGACAAGGGCAATACAGATAAATATACTTTTATGCAGAAAGACAAACCGGTATCTGAACCGCCAATTAAGGGTGTTAATATCAGTGAACCACCGACGGTTAGACCGACGTGATCGAAAAACTCATCGGTGGGTAAAAAGAAGAAGATGGTATATGAGGACTCGACGAGCACTAATTCTGATAATGACTCGACTTCTGATCCTAGCTATAGGTAACCACCTGGGTCGGCCTCGCATGCACATTCATAGGAGGATGATTTTGTCAGTGAGTACGTGATTGATTATGACCATCCTACCATTGGCATCACCGGGGGCATCAAAAAGCCCTCGGCATTTAGGCCGGCCAAGTGGACCGGCACGAACAAAAGAGAAAGGCCGCCACCAAAGAAAAAGCAAAAGGGCTACCATAAGTCTTGGGCAGATGTTTTAAAAGAAAAGAAATTTAATGTGGAACGGTATGTGGATGTGTCCAAATTCACCAAAGAGACGCCACTTGTGACTGGCCTCGAATGGAGGAAATTGACAGTGTGGTTGGCGAAGGGCGATGATGAGACCGCACAAGCGCGATGATGAGATGATTGTTGCCCGAGTGGGCAAACTTGCGATTGAGCTCGCTATCGATTGGGTAGCTGAGTATTTGGGTTATGAGCGACTGGTTCTTGCATCCGTTACTTATCCGCCCCCTGAAGATGATGAGGACCATCCCCTCTTGACAGTAGTATAGTGCGCTCGGATTGTCTGTGTTGATTCGTCGCAATTTCGTGGTGGCAACTTCGCTAGCGGCAATCTGGAGACCATATATGCTGTGATGATTAAGTTGCTTTTATGCAACTTGAGGCCTTGAGGGACAGACAGTAGCATACCTCTTGATACTATTCGTCTGCTGATCACCTTCATGGATGAGGAGGAGATTGATATAGCCCTGATAATCTTCAGGGGACTTCTCACATTCATCTTAGCACAGCCACCACAGAACAACATGCCATTCCCCCGTATGATTACGGGTGTTGTATTGAGGCCGGCTGTTATTCTTCCGAGTCTAGTTTATGGGGAGAGGGTCCCATCACTCCAGTCACACTGACGAGAAGTGCGAGATCTGCACAGTCAGCCCAAGCTAGACAGAGGAGGGAGGTTCCACCGCCAGCACCCATCGAGATAGTGCCATTTGGGCCAGTCGAGAATGAGTCAGAGCCATCTAGGCCATCAGAGACATTACCATCTGGGCAACCTGAGACTACACCTGTCCAGCCATCCAGCATCGAGAGCTTATTACAGCACTTATTGGTTGGACAGAGGCAGTTGATGGAAGGGCAATAGGCCCTTAGGAGAGAGCACCAGCAGATTCGAGCCGAGTCATAATGTCAGTCAGCCCGGCAGAGGGTTCTGTGGTTTGCGCAAAATGATTTGCTCATTACTTAGGAGGATGTTAACCTGTTTGATGAGCCAGCTCCGGGTGAGACAGAGCCTGACAGAGCATGACGAGATGAGAGCTCATGTGGAGCAGTGAGATGATGTTGGGGATGGTGCGAGTCGTTAGTCGAGTCTAGTATAGGTTATTTTTGATTTACTTAGTTTGAGTTTGTAAGTTTGAAAGTACAGTTCGAGTCATAGAGTCGATTTTCTTTTTGGTAATTGATTTCTTTGGGCTAGTCTAAAGCGAGGTGACTTAGGGTAGTAACTTGAACCATGTTTTTAAGTCATCTTATTTTGGTGTTCCTTTTCTTTCTTGTCGCCAAGGTTAATTACAGAACAATTTAAGTCCTATTTGATTCAAACTATGCATTTTGTTCTCTCTTGATCACTTTTCATTTGATGTTACATATGTGCTGAAATTTTGTGAAATGCATGTGTTTTTCATTCCAATCCATCTCTGTTATTCCTTATGCTTTTATATGAGTTTTTAACTTATATGAATCTTATTGGGACATTACATGGGCTTATTCAACCATTCAGAGAATTATCCTTGAGAGTGACCATCCAAGTGAGATTTTGAAGTTGAAGCTCATTATTGGATCGAAATTGTATGCTTATTGCTAAGAAAAGTTTATTCGAACTTGGTTCACTTTGCACTACACGATTAGGAATTTACAAAATTTTTGGTCTTGTGACAATTTGTGCATTGTGTATGGTAATCTAGTGGAGTAATTTGTATATTCATTTGTGAGGTTTGAAATGTTAATGGCATTGTTAGATTTATTTGTTTTCAGTATTTTGAGTCAAGCGTCATGTTTGTGGGTGTCATTTCTGCAAACCCTCACGAGACTGCAACTCGTCCATTAGGAGGAACCTAGGGGTTTAAAGGCTTATTGCATAAGCTAAATGCAATCGTGATTCCTTGCGAAAGTGGCTAGCTTTCTATTTAGTTTCGTTTCCTTTGATATTTTGATTTATTGTTGTTTTTAGTTTTCTTTGTTTCAGTATTTGCTAGGGACTAGCAAAATCAAAGTTGGAGGGTGTGATTGCTAGGGACTAGCTTCGTTTTTCCGCATTCAGAGGCTAATTTAGATGGATTTGCACCATAAGTACTTTGATTTAGTTAGTTTTGTGCTTATAAGTTGTTTTTAGCTTTTGTAGGTCAATTTCGCCCAGATTCGGAGTTTTCACAGCTGAAATGAGACGGAATGAGTTGATCAATCAATGGAAGAGCACCAACGAGGTTTAGAATTAAGGAAATGAGCCAAAAGGAAGGAAACAGAAGAAAAATGCTCAAGCCTATCGATAGGAACATCCTTCAGTCAAAGAAAAACCTGCACAAAGTGATCTGCAATCATCACCTATCGATAGGGTTGCAAGCCTATCGATAGGCCTATAGGCAGGTGACCTAGCCTATCGAAAAGACCAAGCTCGGGTAGTTTCCTAATTTGATTAAAACTCTATTTTGGCAACTTTTGGTAAGGAGAATCGTGGGGGACCGGCTTATAGGGTTTCCTACCCTATTTAAAAACACCTTTTTGAGACTGAAAGAGGGTTCCTTCTCCTTTGGATACACAACTAGCCTCCCTTTGATTCTCTCTCTCTTCCATTAACATTCTACTTGGATTATTGTCTGCACATGGAAGGAATGAAGACCTCCGGTGATTCAGCCCTGATCATTAGTAGCTAGACTTCCTTCCTTGGGTGTAGATGAAGCTTGGTTAATGGTTTTACCATGTATTGATTAAGGATTTTGGTTTTGTAATGAGTCTATGGCAATTGTACAAGTCTGAGAGATTGTTCCTTTATACAATCCATTTCTTTATTGATTTATCTTTTAAACATGATTGTTTTCTGTGATTTCAGTTATGTTAGTTGTGCAATAGTGTTAATTGCATATTGTAGACATCCATTTTTGACCATGAGTAAAGTCATGAATCTCTTATGATTTGAAATGAAATAGGGTGGTGAAGCCCTATGTTGTTCAGTCCCCTTTTGTGTAGTTAGTTAGAAGCCATTATCGCATGTAGGTTTTTAGGTCGGATTGAATCGGTTCTTTTTGCATTTAGTTTTTAGAGAGTCTAGGAATGTCCCTGCTAAATTTCATGGCATTCCGAGCTAGGCTTGATAGGAAATAAGGTCTTTTGTGACTTGAAAGGCAGTGTTGTCCTTTGGATCACAAAAGTTCCAAATGACTGTCGACCTTGTCCCGGATTGTCTCAAGGCTTTGGCATGGATATTTAGGGTGTGTTTTGTAGCTAAGTTGATCTGTGGCAAGGACCATTGAGCCTTTGGGCTCATGTTTGGTTCTTAAGGCCCAAAAGGCATTTTTAAGCTCAAATTAGGGTTTACACCTAAAGCAGCCGAGATTCGATCTTTTTGTCAAACCAAAGTCTTCAAAAGCTTTAAAACATTTTATTAAATGATTTCAAAACTTGTTTCGAGAAGTAGAAACTATTTCGAGAGCAATTGGTTAGCGAATTTTAAAACCCTAATTGGGCTTAACGGGCCCAAAATAGCTAATCGATCGGCTTTCTCCTAAAACATTTGACTGAGATCAATGCATTTTCACTTCAAGCACTTCTCAAGACATAGAGAATCGAATCACGGTCGTTTTGGTTCTTGAATCGACAAATTTGGACTTGAAACGGGCCCGAAAAGCAGAAAGAAGCCTAAAAAAGCTGAAGTAGGGTCGAAATGGGCTGAGATAGGCCCACATTGGGCAAAAATGGACCCATGGTTCGATGACCATCCACCTAGGGATGGCCAACCGTCCATGGTGGATGGCTAACCATCCTAGGGTGGACGTCACCCGAGCTTAGTCTCCTATTCCGCCAATTTTTCAGCTTTTGAGTGTTTTAAGCCTTTGAAACTCTTCCAAACTCTATCTGGAACAGCTTGGGGGATTGTGCATAACCTTAGAGGCTTTGGAAGACTCATTTAAGACCCTTGGATCACTCCTTAGGGTTTTTATGAGAGTTATTGATCAAATTGAAGCCTCTCATATATATACACCATTTATAAATCAGTTGGTAGAGAATGAAACTTAAAGAGGAGAGTCTTTAGCACTAAAACCAGCCCCCTAGAACCCTAGCTACGAACTGGGAGGCCATTGAAGCTTGAAAAAGAAGGCTAGGAGCAAGGAAGAAAAAGGTAACAGGTTAGTTTGAACACACCATTGTGCTTATGATTTAATTTTGCATAACATAATTTAAATATAGGATGTTTTGAGTATTTTAGTGTTATTGCAGAATGTATGCTTCAATTCCTTTAATTTTTATGCATGATTTAGGTTGAGAATGTAGACTTTAATCATGTATACTAAGTTAGGATTGAATGCTTTAATGTTTATGCAATGTTTAATATGTTTAGAGTATCTTTTCTTTTCTGTTTTGATTGTTTAAGAAGTTTAGGCTATGTTTAGTGTTTGGTTTGAGTCTTTGATATATTGTGAGTATGATAGTTATTGTTTGATTTTTAGGAGCATGTTTAAGAGTTCATTTTATGTTTAGAATGCATGCTAGGAATTAGTCTCATATATATGATTTTCTATTTTTGGGTAAGGATGCATGTTTGTAGGAAAGCTTGAGTCTTTTTGCATGATAGGATGAGTATATGTCTTGAGTATTGTTTTAGGATAGTTTTGTGTTTGTTTATATCATTATTCTCCATCATGCTTTTCATTATTTATGCTTGGAGTGTTATATGAATTGTGTTCGAGGGAGCATGCTATGGTAAGTTCCTCCCCTTGTGCTAATTAGAATGAGCATGATTAGTTTGATGGTATTTTGTGTTTTGCATAGCATGTCATGATAGGTTGCATTGTAGTGCATTTTCATCATCTTTTTTATTCATTATTTTTGGGTTTTAATCCATATTTAAAACCACTCTTAATTCTGTCCAGAACTCAAAAGTGACTTTAAAAATGGATTAAAAGCCATTTTTTAGGGCCAAATTCAACTTAAAAATATGTCTAGGTTCATTTAGTGAGATTAGATTGCATTTAGGTCATTCCCGTGCATTTGGTTAATTGTTTATTGCATTCTTTGTGTCTTTTCCAAAAATTACAGCATGCTTCTTTTTAGTATTTTATGTGTTTAGACTAATTTAGGACTAGCTAGAGACCCTAGGATTAGGGGGGTCACTTGACCCCACCTAGGATTGTCCTTTGTTGTAAGAATTGCGATGAGAATAGAATTCTGTCTAATTTAGGAGTCTATTTCGAGAGAAATTCTGAAAGAAAGTGATTTTGAAAGTATTTTAATTGGAATGAAATTCCATCTCTTATGAAAAAGTGTTTTGACCGAATTCTACATCTCGAAGTTAGAGTCCTAGATAAGGTAGAATCCTTTCAGCTATGTAGTTCATTACAATAGGAGAATCCTAGGTATTCGAACTACGATGGACTTTGATCTCTATCAGGACACTGGTAAAGTACGTAGGCAGCCAATAGGGCACAAGTCCAATCTTAGGTTGACTGTGTGTCTCCTAAGGTCTTTAGAATTGTGTTTATATTTTTTTCTTATTATTTATTATTATTATTATTATTATTCATATTTTTTGTGGTTGATTAGATAATTAGAAATGCAGTGATAAGATCTTGATAAGCCCAAAATTAATTAGGAGACCTTTAATTATGGTGAGATAGGTTCCTATAGGATGCGTTCTGGAACCTTCCTATCTCATAACCTAGCCCCCGAATCTAAACTTTGATTCGAAGACCATGCTTTTCCAAAATATGGGGTCATTGTTTTATTGAAAATAAAACTCTTTTTTTTTTAAGGTTTCCTTATTCCTTAAAAATATGGTGGCGACTCCAAATTTTTATCAAACTCCTATGCTTTTTCAAAACCCAATCTAAGTGGACTCCCATAATAGAGAATGATGATCGAGATTGGATGATATTGAGCGGATAATTAAAAAGGATAAATGAGTAGATAAAAGAGAAGGATAAATAGAGAAGGATGAATTATCTACAATCCACAATGATAGTGAATCCAATTCCAAAGCCAAACAAAGCTAAGAAACGATGTTGGGTGGTTCACAGATTGGCGACTTCGCTAGGGATGTCGAGGGCTAAACTCCAATTAATTATTTTTGGGCTTTTCAATTTCTTAATTAATAAAATCAACCACTGGCATTTGCATGATTGTTTGACTTTGATTGCTATATTGTGTGTGCATTGACTCTGCATGTTTAGGACGTTGTATCTTTGCTAATGATGAGCCTAGCCCTGGGCCCTGTGTCTTTGACTCTCGGGTTCCATGTATGCGAAAGCCATCACCCTTCTTGCCATGTACCCTCGGGTATATTAAATGGACTAATCACGTACTGCTGGACCCACACGGCATTTCTGATGTCACGTGTGGTTAGGTATATCAATTGGACCAAGCGAGTAAGGGACACTCAGCCTACCCTTTGCATTAGTTCATATAGATTGTCTCTGTAGGACACATACCCTACATCACTTTTTATACGCTATTGTAATGTTATGCTGCCGGATTAACCCCCCCGGTTTTGTCTGAGCCTTGATTGTGAAGTGTGTAGAACCACTATGACCTAGGTCTGTAGGTCTAGACTTTTATGAAATGCCCTAAACTCTTAAGGAAAGTGTCCTCAAAGAGTTAAAGGTACTTGATGAAGGCTTAGTACCCTACATGTTCTTGGACTTAGGCCCGTGGTAGTGTTATGCTGCCTGAATAGTGATGTCTGTGTATAAACCTTTGAAGAACTTTTGAGGTATGGGTTTTAGGCCCATGTCCTTTGGATGAAAGGTATAGGTCTGCAGTGAGTTCGAGATGTGGGCTGTAGGCCCATTTTCGTAGGGTAGAATGTGAGAGAGTGAGATCAATGTGTGGGCCTTGGGCCCATACTTTTGCGAACATGTAATCTGTTGTCCTTTTCATCCCTTTTCCTCATTGAAAGCTCTTAGTTGATTCAAATCTTTCCCCGTTTCTTTTCCCAGCACTTTAGCTTGGCGTCGTGATTCTAGTGGTCGTCTAATTAGTTTAAAGGATTCACTTGATTCGAAGATGTCTAGTCACTAGGATCATACCCCTGCTGTTGTTGGGGCTAGTGAGAGGACAATTGATGAGAAGATCGATGCACTCTTGAAAGTAGTCCAAGAATTGGTCCATAAGAAGGGAGAGGAAGATAAGGTGCGAGCCCATATCAATCTCTTGTTCGATAATGTTGATGAGGAGGAATGTTTCATTAAACCCAAGGTGGTTGCTGAGCCCACCAAGTTCGGTACAGAATTCTTTCAGCCTGTTGATCTGGATAAAGAGTCCAAACACAAAACCCCTGCTTTCTTTTCCACTGAGTCCATATTGCTAATCAGTAAGGTGGAAGCCCTAGAAAAAGCCCTAATAGGTATCAGAAAGTCTGATGATTTAGTGGACATGTCGTCATTATCTCTATTCCCTAAAGCTCGTATGCCTACTTATTTTAGGATGCACGAGTTTGAGAAATTCGATGGGATGGGTTGCCCCAAGACCCGCCTGAAGATGTATGTGAGGGTTATGCACCCTCGAGGGGTTGATTATGACTTGTTGGCCCAAATATTCCATGAGACACTGGTAGGATCCGCTCTGAAATGGTTTCTGTAGCTGGATGAGTTAAGAATGAAAACTTGGGAAGATGTGTGTACTGAGTTCAGCAATCATTACAGATATAATACGGAGGTTGATGTCACTAGGAGGGATCTGGAGACTACTAAACAGGAACCGAAAGAAACTTTCTCTGCCTTCATCACTCGTTGGAGGGCCAAGGCTTCCAAAATGCTTAACTGCCCCGAGGAAGAAGAGCAAATCCGCATATTGGTGAAGAACTTGTTCCCAATTTATCATAAACACTTATTTTCCTAATTTTCGGGCCATGGTCGCTGCTGGTACCCAAGTGGAGGATGCCCTAGCCAATGGGCCCTCGGAACTGATGAACCCTACAAGAACCGCCAACCTGTCATCAATGGGAAGACTACTGAAGTCAATGCCATATCTTAGTTCGCTCCACCGATCCGATCCATTTCTTTGGGAAATAAACCATTCAGAAACTTCACCGAGCTCCACATGCCATTGGAGCGAGTCTTTGAGAAATTAAAAGCTCGAGGCTTGATCCAGCCCTTAGAGCCCAGGCCTATGCCCAATCCATTACCCAGGAATTACAACGAGAATGAATATTTTTATTTCCATTAGTCCAAAGGTCATAATATCAATTGTTGCATCTGCCTTTGCCATGAAATCCATGACCTCATAGACAACCAGACCATTTCCCTACCTTCTCAACCCAATGTCACCCAAAATCCACTTCCTACCCACGTAGTCCCACCACCAGCCAACATCAATGTTATCCATACTGACCCTTGCAGCCACTGTGAGCCCATTCGTCCTCACCCCCCATTCCCTACCACCACATTTAAGATATCTTATCACTGTCAGGCCCGTGGGCCCATTACCCTGTTCAAGCCAAAGTCTAAAAGAGCCTTCTCCAAGATCGGTACCAGCCAGTGGGAGTTGCGGAAGAGGTCTAAGGCCGGAGATCCTGAAGTAGGCATGTTGGGTGAGCCCAGCGGGAAGTTTGATTCTTATGTTCTTTACCCAAGAGTAGAGAAGCCAACCTGCGAAGAGCCGTCGTCCCTTCTGGTTGGGATGATATTCCTAATCCGTTTGAAGAAAATGTTCTTATGGCACAGGTTGAACTCGAAGATCCAAACCTCATTTTTTCTGAAGAAGCTAGCCTCCTCAAAAAGCATTTTGAGAGTAGAACCTTCATGACTGCCAAGGTCACCGATATACATGGGAAAGTCTGTTATTTGGCCATTTCTCTAACGCAACCATGGGTCACTCAATGTTTTAGGTCAAGATTGACTTCTGCCGAGTTTATTGTAGATGATGGGTCAGGAAGTGAGGTTGACATCATGAAAGGAAATATTTAATGAACGCGCCTGAGGAGATAGCATATATTTGGGACAGCGATGAGGATGACGTTAACCATGTCACTAGGGGAGGTCGTCATTTCAAGCCCGCTAAATTGGAATCCGACAATCCCTTAGGAGAGTTAGAGAGACCCCAACGCACTGAAGTTCAAGATGAAGATGAAGAGATATTGAAACAACTCAAGCGGACCCAAGCCAACATCACCATCTGGAGGCTTTTGATGGCCTCTAAAAAACACAGGCAGACGGTACTCATGCCACTTAACCAGGTTCAGATCCTCATCGATACTTCACCCGAAGGCTTAGTTAGTTTGGTCAGTCCAGTTCAGCATGGGCAATCAATATCCTTTATAGAATTAGATGCTTGCTCGTAAAAAGTGCTGTTCAATCCCAAGCGTAGGATTTACCGTTGCAAGCATAGTAATACATGGAGTCCCATGGTTGTGTCCTCAGAGATAGTCAGTCAAAGAAAAACTAGAAAATCCTTTTCAAAAGTTGTTTAGTGTAGAGGAAAAGAAAATAAAATTAATGGTTGTTTTGAAATTTGGTTTTGTGTAAAATACACAAGGATTGTTTATAATCCTAATTTAAGAGAAAAAGAACTGGGATTTAGAGTTCAACCTGTTCATATCTTGGTTCTAATTCCTTGCAATAAATACTCATCCGAAATACATTGAAGAATGATCTGGATGAAAGATTTGACTATAATTTAGATATTTTCTCGCTCAAATTACATTGAAGAATGGTTTGAGCGAAAGATTTAACAATGAAAACTATCAAACTATTCAAAAAATAGGATATTCATGATAAACACTCTTTGAGACAATTTAACAAACACTTGGAACGCTTTCTGTGCTAAAGACTACCTATGGCAAGAAACCCTGTCAACAAATGGTAAAAGCTAGTAGTTCCTTGTGGATCATGAACAAATTCTATGTTTAGTATGAATATCCAAATTTGTCAAGTTAGGGCATGTGTGAGAAATTAGGACCTCAAATATGAATCAAGCATCCCTCATCAATCCCAGCTAAGGATGTTTAGCTACTCATGACAGTAAAATAAGCTGACTTGAATCTAAACATATTGAAAAACATGATTCTAGACTAGAAAACTTGAGATAGCACTATATTAAATGAAATTAACTTGAACGAGATATTATTACAGATTAAAACTAGCAACAAAGTAATTTACAACTTGAAACTATCTTAAAAACAGAATTGAAATTACACCTATAGAAGAAAGAAAGATGAGAAAGATGAGAGAGAAGAGAGTAAAACTTAAAAACCTAAAAATTCCCTAAGTTACAAGTTAAGAAGTCCTTTACAAAGATCAGGGCAAAAGCTTATATAGTAACACTAGTGAAATTACAAGTTTGCCCCTCAAAAAGTCAGAAAATGAAGATATTTTGGCTAAGGCGGTGCCCATTACCGATAATGGGAAAGAGAACTATCGGTAATGGCTCTTCTAGGAGCAAGCTTCGAGACTAAGTAATGATCAACTATCGATAGTAGCATAAACAACTATTGGTAGTGCACTTGGACTGGTTCAATTTGGAGCTGGATCATGACTTCACTACCGATAGTTGAAATTGAGATTATCGGTAATGAGCTTCAATTGGTTCACACTGGAGATGAGACAAAAATCTTTTATTGATAGTGGGATCTGGATCTATCGATAATGCAATCACCCTGGAAACTTAACTTGTTGCTTCTAACATTCATTACCGATAGTTGAGAATATAACTATCGGTAGTGAATTCCTTCTGATTAGCTGCTGATTGTCTCCTAATCACTCCAAACTATCCGTTCAATCTCCATTATTGCCATTAATATTGTCAAATCGATCAGTCAAGGAGGCTGCAATTCCAAATTACTTGCGATTTGACGATAGGTAGGAAAACTTTGACTAAGATCCTAAGGATAAAGGAGATCAGGGAGAGGGAGATCCTAGGTTTATCTCGATTAATTTTTCTAGGTTTTCGGTTTCAATTTATTCCAATAGAGAAGATAACAAGGGTTTGAGGGTTAAAGGCATCAATTGATGTTTTCTAATTGGAAAAACAAGGGATTATGGATAGAAAGACTGTTTGAGGAAGAGGAAAGACCAGAGGCATTCTTTGATGTAGGAGTACAAAGGGCCGATCTTCATTTTTTTTCTTATGGAAATCAACCAAGTTTCTCGGAAGATTTTAAAAGAGCATCATTCGAAGGTCATTGAGTAAAGTCCCATTAATAAACAGACCGACTCTACTATACTTGTGCTGAATCCTACAAAAGACATAAACACCAAACGAAGGAAATGACTATAAACTTAGTCCGAAAATACAAATATATATATATATATATATATATATATATATATATATATATATA
>JAESVK010000484.1:8377-32662 GCA_017140935.1 Hamamelis virginiana | reverse complement strand
TTATGTACTTAATATCATTAATGCTACAAAAGTTGTTGGCAGATATTGGAATTATTCAGAATAATGATCCTGAATAAAAGCAAGTATATTCTTAAGTAAGTTAAGATTGTGATACTTACATAAATAAAGGAATCTTAAAAGATGCCATTTACAAGTTGCCTAAAAGAGTGCCTAGTACATACTGTTCTCTACCAAGAAAATAGGTCTCATTTACTGGACATCAGAGTTGGCAGCAGAATTGTAGTTTAATTACTATTATTGAAAATAATAAAGATGCAAAGTTTATTTGCATAGGATCTCCATTGCCATAACATCTATAGGAGTTATAAAGCCTTGTCTTTCGAAGACTAGTATAAGATACTATGGTGATTGGCTTTAGTGCAAGTGGGAGATTGTTAGAGGTATGCCCTAAAACCAATCCTAAAGTGCATATATATTTCATATTAGGATAAGAAGGTACTGCCTATCGTTTGTATATTCAATTATATATACGATAATGTCCATGAATAAATGATAAGAGAAATATGTATCTCAAGTTTGTTGAGATATGAAGACTCATATTTCTCATACACATTTATTCTAAAAGTGTTCATGCTCATAGGTTTATTAAAGAGGACATTTATTATACCGGCAAGAGTAGCACAGATTTAAACTAACTCCAATGGGAGGATAGGTAGTCTTTCCTATCAGTGTAGTGACATTTAGGTTAATCTGTGGGTGCATATTAGAGAATATGTACACTGAACATGATCTACTAGAATATTCCTATGGATATTAAGTTAAAGGAATATTCTTGTGTTACGTCCATTTGGTAATCCTAAGACCTGAGACACCATGGATGTCTTGTGCCTGAGTTATTAGGGTTTGATAGTGTTTTATACAGCCTTGATCTTAAGGTTATAGTCGGCACTCATTGGCTCTAATAGGTCTTGCATGAAGGCATATGAGTGGTCAATAAGGAATCATCACTCTCATTGTTATGAGAGAGAATGTCAGGGTCAGTTCTTAAATATAACTCTCAATGTGAATCTCTGGCCAGAGTGATGGATGAAATATGAAAGGGTTTCATAGGGTTCATCTTATTGAGATTATAATTTGAAGAACATATGACAAGAAAGTTAAGATAGGGTTTTGACTTATATCCATACCCTAAATATCTTAACTATGACATTAGGGGATGAAGGATTAAGTAACAAGAAGGGTTCACATAGTTCTGCTATTCACCCAAACCTAGGGCATGTCATTACACATTGCTAGACGTCACTCATGACCAGTGAAAGCCTATTGATAAGTGTTATCAATGAGGGCATAATTGGAATAGTTTCAATTAAACCTTTAAATAGAAAGTTTCTATTTTAGGAGACATGGAGATGTCCCTAGTCACTGCTAGGTTGGGGTGAACCCAAAGGGTCACACACAATAGAGAGTAAGTGAGTTCCTTAAACTTATGAGAGGGGAATCCTGTCTTTGAGTTAAGTTTGATTTTGATTATTAAAGGTTAATTAATTAAAAGTCAAAATTAACCGAGAATAGGATTACTCCATTCAAGGATGTTTGGTCATGCTAGCACTAGTAACAAAACATCCCTTAAAGAGGAGAAAGTCTATAAATATGAGTGTTTACACATTCTAGGGTAAGGGAACCCTCTTGGCCGAAATTTCTCTCTCCTCTCCCTCTCCATTCTAGCTTGCTCACAAGTGTTGTGGAAGACTAGGAGGTTCTAGGGAATCTTACTCTCGTGTGGATACCGTTGGAGACTTCATCGTTTTGAAGTTCAAGATCCAGGATTGCAAATCGAAAGGCGAACCAAGTAAGATTAATTTATGTTTAATAAATTTATTTGCTTGTATGTAAATCAATTGTCCCTATGCTTGTTCGATTCTTGGATAGGATCATTCGATGATGGAATCATAAATTTAAAAAGATTTATTTTGTCTTCCGCTGCGATTCCATGATTTCGAACGATTCCTTTCAGATTTCGAATATATTTAATCTGCACAGATTTCTCGAAAAAGGGAATTTAACCAAATTGCACAGATTTTATACAAAACGATATATTTTTACGCAACTATTTATATAAGAAATATAGTAAAACCATATTTTGCAAGCATGATTGTGATACAATCACACTCCCCAACTTAGGTTTTGCTAGTCTCTTAGCAAATAGCTATACTAAAATTGATGCAGATTTAAAACTAGAAATTGAAAAGCCACTTTCGCAGGGAAACGCGATTGCATTTAGCGTATGCAACAAGTCTTTTAAACCACTAGGTCACCCTAAGTGGACGAGTGTAGTCTCGTGAGGGTTTGCAGAAATGATACCCACAAACATGAAAGAATAAACAATACTATGTATACAAAAAGAGTTTCATCTACAGATATCTCGATAACATAATTGAAAATTTTAAACACTGAAAATGCTATCTTTAACAGGTGATTAGCGAGTGCTCAACGTGTAGTGAAGGTGAACTTGATATAATCAAAATAAATGCAATAAGAGTACGAGAATTAACCCTAAATAAGTTTCAACTTCAAATCCTCACTGGTGGTCACTCGCAAAAGATGATCGCTCTGAAAAGGTTAGTAACCCAGAGTTTCCAATTGGAAATATACAAGTATGATACTTATACATTAAGCTCTAAAATAGATCAATGAGAGATGAAATATTGAAGTTATATATATGCATAAATGCAGTTCATACATAAATAAAACTCAAATAAGCAAGTAATCACAAGAGAATAGTGCACAAAATTTTGAAATCAAAAAGGTCTTTATAGGATTATAATGTATTTGGTTTGTAACAGAAGAATTTGAGACTGCAAAATTAGGATGGTTCAAAATATGTTCAAGGTGACTACCCTAAACCATCCTAAATACCCTATACTAATCCTGAAATAACTTGAAAATTTCTAACCAAAAGAAACTGTATTTAAAAAGTACAACCAAAAACTCTGGACTAGGCCTCATCTCATAACTGATCATCCCCAGGTGGGATGTCATCTCCATCAGTAGGTTGTGGCTCATAAAATAACGCGCAATCGGCCTCAGAAATCGGCTCGCCGTCCATACGTCTCCACATAACCCGGAGCTGTGCAGAGTGTCTCTCCATCTGAGTAGACTGTCTGTCAAGCTGCGCTGACTGCCTGTCGAGCTGTGCTGACTGTATCTGCTTAGTATGCATCACAGATCTCAGTCCCTCTAGGACCTGAAGGAACAAATCCTGAGAGCTGGCAGATGATGTATCGGGCATAGTAGGAGCAGCATGAGTCGGAGCTGGAGCTGGAACTGGAGCTGGAGTAGGAGCAGGCTCTGATGGGTAGGCGGTCTCAGTACGTGGCCTCTTGGGCCGAGCTGCCATACTCCTGGCTATCGTAGTGGGGGTAATAGGACCCTCACCCCACCGCAGCGGCTCGTCAGATACAACACCCGCACCCAAAGCAAAAGCGGTAATCATCTGGGGGTATGACATGTTGTTGCGCGGCTGTGTGAATATGAAAGTACGGATCTCGCTGAAGATCAATAAGGCGATGTCCATCTCGTGGTCGCTCAAGAACTCTAACAGCAGCCGCACAGATTCCACGGGGATCTGTGAATCAGTACCCTGAAAGAATACACCATGGGAACGCAGCGGAAGGTGGGTTTAAAAACTTTTTCCTTTGTATTCAACCATGAAATCACTTAATCGATGAATCGAATCAACTTTAAATTAAATACATTAAAGTAAAGCTTACATTGATGTGTCCCTTTGCGATGTTCTCTTCCTTTGATGATCGTCCTCGCTCAAACTCGAGCCCCAAAAGAATGGTGGCCTCCAATGATCGTCCACACGAACACAAGAGTTGTATAAACCTTCTTGAATTTTCAACACTTGAAAAAACAAGCTTGGAGAGGGAGAGAGAGAGAGTGGCGGCTTAGAGAGAGAGTGCTCTTGGAAGAATGAATCTTATTAGGTTATTAGGGCTCTCTCTCTTTAAATAGACTTCTCCTCTTTTAGGGTGTTTGGTTACTAGTGCTAGCATGACCATAAACCCCGTTTAGGTTATCTACATTCTTGAATTAGATATCCTTTTGGCTATTAATTAATTAACCCTTAATCAATTAAAGCCAAACACATATTAATAAGAATGCAATCCTCTCACAAGTTTAACAACCTCACTTATGTTCTTATGTGTGTGACCCATTGGGTTCATCCCAACCTAGTAGTGGCAGGGGACATCTCAATGTCGCCCAAAATAGAAACTTTCTATTTTTAGGTTCTATTGGAACAATTCCAATTTTGCCCTCAATGATAACCCTTATCATTAGGCCTTCACTAGTCATGAGTGACATCTAGCAATATGTCATGACGTACCCTAGGTATGGGTGAATATACGAACGTGTAAATGAACCCTTCGTGCTATAAATAATCCCTCACCAAACAATGTCTCGATTAAGTTAGTTGGGTATGGATTCATGTCAAACCCTAACTTAATCATGCGTTACTAATTCACCAGATTATAATCTCAATTAGGTATGCCCTTGAAACACTTTTCTTGGCAACCTTCTGCTTTGGCCAAAGACTCCATTGAGATAGTAACTGTGAACTAACTAAGACATTCGCCCTTTCTTATTAAGGGTGGTGATCCTCTATTGCACACTCACCTATCTTCATACATAACTCACTAGAGCCAATGAGCACCGATTACATCCTTATGATTAAGGGTGTACGAGATACTATCAAACTTTAGCAATTCATATATAAGATAACAAGTGGTGTCTCAAGTCTAAGGATTACAACTGTGACTATACACATGAGCAGCCTTTGACATACAAATAGAATTCCATAAGCTGTACTCATATTGGTCACGTTCAGTGTACCTGTTCTCTAACAAGCACCCACAGGTTTACTATAGTGTCTCTACACAGATGGTTCGAGACTCACCATCCTCCCATGGAGCTAGTAAAACCTGAGCTAATCTTAACGGTTTATAATTGTCCAAATATATAAACCTATGATCAGGAACCAGTTTAGGATAGAAGTACTTGAGAGTTATAAGTCTCTCTATCTCAACACTTGAGATATAACTCTCTATCATACTATCCAAGGACTTTATCATGAACAGTAATTAAACACAAGTTTACATGATAAAATAGCCATATCATAAATGAATAAAGATCCATACAAGATAATATAATGAAATATAAAACCCTAAACTCAACAGAACAATTGGTTTTAGGGCACATATCTAACATACCCCTAGCTCTCAGATTACAGTAAAGCAGCTTATTCATAGCTGCGTAAGATGGGTGCATGTTCCCGGTCATGAAGTGGAGTCCATCGAATGGATCTCGGTCCACGCACACCATATCTGCGCACTGGCTCTCTGTCAGCTCTAAATAACTGCTCTCTATCTCTGCAGATACTAGACGCTCGCATCCTAAGTAGGTAGCGATGTCGTCAGAAGTGATCTCAACAATATGGCCTCCAACCTCGGCCCTGAGCATCTGCGGCTGATCCTATGCCATGTGAGCTGATGTATAAAACTGGCGCACCACACTGGCCATATATCCTGCGCCCTTCCTCAACCAGGTGCTGAGGTGTCTGTCCTGTAGGGTCTCCACAAGTAAGCCTTCATATTTGAAGGCTTTCGGATCGACATAGTGCTCTACATTGAAATTCTTTGCTCCTAGGATCACTGGCCAAGGTTTCGGAGCTCGACGCGTCGGTAATTTCTTCGACCCAGTCTCTGTCTGCGCATAACTCTCAAACTCGCGAGTCATGCGAGGCTCGCCAGTCTCGCCTATCTCTGGATGCTCATAAAAGTCCTCCTTTACATACTGTGAACTGGATGGAGGCGCGCTCTCTGGCGGCTGAGCAGACGACTGACCTCTAGAAGACGGTCTCTGAATAGGGGCTGCTGGCACATCGGACTCAGAAATGTCCGACATATCTGGCGCTGTGCGCTGGGCCTTGCCCCGGCCTGTAGCTGCAGACCTCTGCGATCTCTGAATAGGTGGAACTGACTCCTGAAAAGCCACGCCCTTCTCGCGGGGCTTGCTCGTGGTCTTTAGGCGTGCCATATCACTGTACAGAAGTTTCACAATATACCCACAGCAACAAATAGAACCACAGTCAGTAGATAATCACAGCAGAAGGAATCAAATTTTTCTAGCTACAAACTGTTAGAAGTATGCCCTAAAACCAATCCTAAAGGGTATATTGAGTTTCATATTATCAATATATGGAAGGTATAACTTATCTAATATGTTTTAACATATATGATAAGGTCCATGAATAAATGATAAGAGAACTATGCATCTCAAGGTGTTGAGATAGAGAGACTGATATTTCTCATATACATCTATTCTAAAAGAGTTCCTACTCAAAGGTTTATTAAAGTGGATATTTAATTAACCGTATGAAGAGTAGCACAGATTTAAACCAACTCATATGGAGGATAGGTAGTCTTTCCTATCAGTGTAGTGACACTTAGGTTAATCTGTGGGTGCATATTAGAGAATATGTACACTGAACATGATCTACAAAGAGTATTCCTATGGTAGTTCTGTCAAAGGAATATTCTAATGTTATGTCCATTTATTTGGTAGTCCTTAGACCTGAGACACCATAGCTGTCTTGTGCATAGGTTGCTAGAGTTTGATAGTATCTTGTACAGCCTTATCCATAAGGTTGTAATCGGTGCTTATTGGCTCTAATGAGTTATGCATAAAGATGGATGAGTGTGCAATAAGGGATCATCACTCTCAGTTATATGAGAGAGAATGTCAGGATAAGTTCACAAAGATAATTCTCAAAGGGAACCTCTGGCCAGAGTGATAGGTAAACAGTGAAAAGAGTTTCACTGCGATTACCTTATTGAGATTATATTTTGTGGAACAGATATCAAGTGGTTGAGATAGGGTTTGACTAAAACCATACCTATTATCTTAACTGTGACATTAGGGGATGAAGGATTAAATAACATGAAGGGTTCACATAGTTCTGCTATTCACCTAAACCTAGGGTATGTCATGATATGTTGCTAGATGTCACTCATGACCAGTGAAAGCCTATTGATAAAGTGTTATCAATGAGGGCAAAATTGGAATAGTTCCAATTGAACCTTAAAATAGAAAGTTTCTATTTTTGGGAGACATAGAGATGTCCCTGTCACTACTAGGTTAGGGTGAACCCAAAGGGTCACACACAATAGAGAGTAAGTGAGTTCCTTAAACTTGTGGGAGGGGAATCCTGTCTTTGAGTTATGTTTGATTTTAATTATTAAAAGTTAATTGATTAAAAGTCAAAACTAACCAAGAATAGGATTACTCTATTCAAGGATGTTTGGTCGTGCTAGCACTAGTAACCAAACACCCCAAAAGAGGAGAAGTCTATAAATACATGTGTTTAACACACTCTAGGGTTAAGTGTAACCCTCGGGCCGAAATTCCTCTCTCCTCTACCTCTCCATGCTAGCTTGCTCACAAGGGTTGTGGAAGGCTACGAGGTTCTAGGAGTTTTGCTCTCGTGTGGATACGCTTTGGAGGTTTCATCCGTTTGAAACTCGAAGGAAGGCTACATCGAAATCGTAATCAAGTAAGATTTATTTATTTTGATTATTTGTATTTGATTATATACATGTACCCGATGCTTGAATCGTTCTTGGAGGTTTTGTGAACATGGATTGATTTTATAAAATGAAAAAGTTTTGTTTTACCTATTCCGCTGCGAATCCATGTCTGTGTTTTTTTCACAGAACCTTTCACAAACGGAACTCAGTCACAATTCTGCAACGGCCTATCATCCAGGCATTACTCAACAGTGCATCCAACACTCTCAACAGTAGCATGCATGTACCAATAGCCTAACGTCCAGGCTTTAACACAATTCAAAACAGTGTATAGCATCATTCAAAGCACAGCCTAAGAACTACCACGCAATGCACATAATACTAACTTACAGTTTAACATACTAGCATGACAAATTTCTAAATTCTAACTTAACATAACAATTTTTATAAATTTAAACAAAACTAAGCCAATAAAGAAAATTCAAATTCAAAAGGGACGGAACCTTACGAAGTGTGGAAGATGAAAAAGTCGCCGGATGGCCTACTCTCGCCGAAATGTGACCCAAGTGAGAAATGGCGACCGAATGAAGTGGAGCAAATGCAAGTTCTGATCGGTCAGAAGTGTGCTAAATGTCGCGAGGATCGCAATGAATATGAGTTTGCAAGAAATGGAGGACTAAGGTGGTCGGAAAATGAGCTTGAAGGCGAAGGGACACGGCGGCAATGGCGGTTTCCGAAGAGTTTCAAGGTTGAGAATGGCAAAAAGTGGTCGGGGAAGAAGGTTTAAATCCCAGTTACGTAATCTCTATCGATAGCGAGACCCCGCTATCGATAGCCATCCTCCTCTGCCGCTTGAAATGGATTTTTTTATTTTTTTTGAATTTCAACTATCTATCGATAGACATGTTGTCTATCGATAGCGAAATGGGAAAATTGAATTTTTTAATTGGCTTAAAATTTTTTATTTAAGTTTAATAAAACTGACAATAAATACTAAAAACTGTACAAGTGACACCTCAATACCCATGGCTGCTAAGTTATCGAAAAATTTGGCAACTTTTAGGCTCAAATTAGGGTACTACAGGGGGTCCTAAATTCTAACAAAAATATACATGGCACAAAGACTCGAAAAAATGGCCTTAAATCATTTTTCAGAAATTTGCACAATATTCTCAACTGATTAGCAAGGTATTTGCATTCTAACATACGCATGAATTAAACATTTATGCAAGATACAACAGGAAAGCAATAACCAAAGACTGAACTGAAATGATGAATATTTGAGTCCCAAAAAATGATCGAATGGTTCAAAATTTGCTTTATTTGTCTCCAGTCTCCACTTTATAACAGGATTTTACCAGATATTCCAATTGCAACAATATAAGATTAAACCAAGTTCGTGCATGTGTAAGAGTTGAATACAGGCTAATCACAGTAAAGTTACATTAAATGTATCGAAAATTGACAAATAGATATGATATAAATGATTGACTAAATCTTACAGTTTACAAAGTATTTATTTATCAAAATTTACTATACTAAATAACTGTACAAACTGATGGTAATATGTACAAAGAATTAGAAATAATGAATCATTTGTATATGCAACAAATTAAATGAATGAATAAATCAAAATAATGAATAAATCAAAATATAAAAGAAAATATACAACCCCTCCCCAACTAGAAGTAGACATTGTCCTCAATGGTGCAAGGATGTGACGACTAGATTAATGTGAAAGGTAACGGGGAAAGGGTGGGGGGGACTAAGTTTAACGTCTACAGCCAGACGTGAAATTCCACTCTAATCAAATTGATAGGTTGGGTCTTCCAAACTGACAGACTCAATTACCAAACCATCCCTAATGTCCTTACTATCGGTTCTACCCTCAATAAACGGCTTAAGCCGTTGTCCATTCACAGAGAAGCACAAACCAGTTCGAGGATTTCGAATTTCAACAGCACCGTGAGGAGCAACTCTGGTCACCACAAATGGTCCGTCCCAGCGAGATCTAAGCTTACCAGGAAATAGCCTTAATTTGGAGTTAAACAGTCACACCTTCTGATTAGGTTCAAAAGATTTCCTATTGATGTGTCTGTCATGAAACTTTCATTTTGGCTTTAGATATTTTGGAACTTTCGTAAGCCTCATTTCTAATCTCTTCGGGCTCATTTAACTGAAGCTTGCGGTGAGACCCCGCTTCCTTCATTTTGAAATTGAATTTTCGAATAGCCCAAAGTGCTTTATGCTCTAGCTCGACAGGGAGGTGACAAGGTTTGCCATAGACTAAACGGTACGGAGACATACCAATAGGGGTTTTAAAAGCAGTCCTATAAGCCCACAATGCGTCCGTTAGGCGCAATGACCAATCTTTACGATCGGGCCTGACAGTTTTTTCGAGGATATGCTTAATTTCCCTATTTGAAACCTCCACTTGCCCGCTAGTATGAGGATGATATGGGGTTGCAACTTTGTGAGTGATGGAATATTTAGCTAATAAAGTTGCAAAGGGTCGATTATTGAAAGGTGACCCTCCATCACTGATGATGGCCCTTGGAAACACAAACCTAGAGAAAATGTTCTCTTGGAGGAATTTCAACACCACCTTGTGGTCATTAGTCCTAGTGGCTACTGCTTCTACCCATTTGGACACGTAATCTACAGCCACTAGGATATATTCGAACCCATGCAAAATAGGAAAGGGTCCCATGAAGTCGATGCCCCAAACATCGAAAATTTCGACGATTAAAATTGGGTTAAGAGGTATCATATCTCTTCTAGACATAGAACCCATTCTTTGACAGTTCTGGCAGGACTTGCAGAAGTCCAAAGCATCTTTAAAGAGTGTGGGCCAGTAGAACCCACACTGCAAGACTTTAGCGGCAGTCTTTTTCCCGCTAAAGTGTCCTCCACATGCTAAAGTACGGCAGAACTTCAAAACGTCTTGCATCTCATCTTCCGGAATACACCTACGTATAACCTGATCAGCACAGTACTTAAACAGAAGAGGATCTTCCCAATAATAAAATTTTATCTGAGAAAAGAACCGATCATTTTCCTGTTTTGACCAAGGAGATGGTACAAGGCCTGTGGCATGATAATTCACTATATGAACGTACCAAGGTAACGTAGAATGGGTGACGGCAAAAAGCTGCTCATCAGGGAAAGAATCCCTAATAGGCGTGGGGTCACTCTCTTCTTCTATAACTATCCTAGAAAGGTGGTCAGCAACGACATTCTCAGACCCTTTTTGATCCCTGATCTCAAAATCGAATTCTTGCAGTAAGAGAATCCACCTAATAAGCTTAGGCTTCGTCTCTTTTTTAGAGAGCAGGTACCGCAAGGCGGCATGATCTGAGTACACAATGGTCTTCGATCCCCAAAGATAGGATCGGAATTTATCCAGAGCAAAAACTACTGCAAGCATTTCTTTCTCAGTTGTAGTGTAATTTAACTGAGCTTCATTTAATGTTTTACTTGCATAGTATAACAAAAGGGGCTTTATCTACCCTCTGACCTAGCACTGCCCCCACAGCATAATCGGAGGCATCACACATGAGCTCGAAAGGAAGTGACCAATCAGGAGCTCGCATGATAGGTGCTGAAGTCAACATTAAGCGCAACTTATTGAAGGATTCTAAACAGGCTTTATCAAAATTAAACTCAACATCTTTAGCAGCAGATTACACATAGGTTTTGCTATTTTGCTAAAGTCTTTAATAAAGCGCCTGTAAAATCCTGCATGTCCAAGAAAGGACCGGATTTGCCTAACAGTAGTGGGAGGAGGTAATTTAGCAATTAAATCAACTTTAGCCTTGTCAACCTCTATCCCCTTACTAGAGACTATGTGCCCTAGCACAATGCCTTCACGAACCATAAAATGGCTCTTTTCCCAACTTAACACAAGATTTGTCTCACAGCATCTCTCAAGGACTTTTGAGAGATTAGCAAGACATTCATCAAAAGAAGGACCGAAGACCGAAAACCGAAAAGTCATCCATAAACACTTCCAAATATTCTCCTACCATGTCAGAAAAAATAGAAGTCATACATCTTTGGAAAGTGCTCGGGGCATTGCATAGGCCAAAAGACATACGCCTAAATGCAAATGTCCCAAATGGACAGGTAAATGTAGTCTTTTCCTGATCCTCTGGGTAAACCGCTATTTGGTTATACCCATAATAGCCATCTAAGAAACAATAGAAACTCTGCCCAGATAACCTCTCTAGAATTTGGTCAATATAAGGCAGTGGGAAGTGGTCTTTCCTAGTTTTGGAATTTAATTTTCTATAGTCTATACAGACCCTCCAACCAGTGGTAGCTCTTAGAGGGACTAGAATACCCTCCTCATTTGCTATCAATGTAATCCCAGACTTCTTGAAAACCAATTGAGTAGGGGAAACCCACTCACTATCAGAAATTGGGTAAATGATACCCGCATCCAACAATTTCTGTACTTCCTTTTTAACTACCTCTTTCATATTCGGGTTCAACTTACGTTGGGCATCCCTTGAAGGATTTGCACCTTCCTCCAGATGGATACGGCGCTGGCAGATTGACGGGTCTATACCCTTTAAATCAGCCACCGACCATCCTATGGCTAAACGGTGCTTCTTCAAAACTGATAATAGCTTACCTTCCTGTTCTATAGTTAGAGTAGATGATATTATAACAGGTAAAGTATCGCTACTACCCAAAAAGGCATACTTAAGGTTAGCCGGCAGAGGCTTTAACTCAAGTTGCGGTGGAGACTCAACCGACGTGGGAGAAGGGACACTAGAAATAGATGGAAGTGGCTCAACCCTAGGTCTCCAAGATGATTTCCCAACAGAGGAGGTAGATTCTAAGACAAGATTTACCTCCATAAATGAATGCTTTAGGTCATGGTCCTCGAACCCAAAATAACTAAGGCAAGTTTCTAACGGGTCCTTAGATAGAAGATAAGGTGTAGCTTCCTCTACCGCCTCATCAATGATATCTACAAAAGAACAATCCTCAAAGTTATGAGGTTGATTAGCTGCACTGTAAACCTGCAGCCTGGTTTTCATGTTTCCAAAAGACACCTTTATTATGCCAGTCCTACAATGAAGGACTGCATTAGCAGTTGCCAAAAGAGGTCGTCCTATTATCACCGGGATTTGAGGCCTATTAATATCTACGGGCTCCATATCCAAGACAATAAAATCTGCAGGAAAGACAAAAGAATCTATCTTTACTAAAACATCCTGCAGTATTCCTTTAGGTACCTTAGTGGACCTATCAGCAAATTGGAGGATCGTAGGTGTGGTTTGGAGTGCCCCAAGCTCCATTTTGGCGTAAATTGAATATGGAAGAATATTCACACTTGCGCCAAAATCAACTAACGCTCTATCAATGAAATGACTTCCTAAGAAGCAAGGTATAGTTGGCGTTCCAGGATCTTTTTTCTTTATTGGAGCTTGGAATTGACACACAGCACTAGCTATGTCCACAGGAGTTATGGTTTTAGACAAATGAACATGCTCCTTGCGATGCTGTGTGCACATTTTCTTCAAAAATTTAGCATATGAAGGAATCTGTTTAATGGCATCTAATAGAGGTAAATTAATATGAACACTTTTAAATACCTCTAACATATCTGTCATGCTAGCCCCCTTCTTAGTTCTCTTCTCAAGCGCAACAAGCGCAGATGGAAAAGGGGCTTTTGGCATGTATGATGCCAATGGATCGTCTAAAGCTGCGGGAAAGTTATCCCTCGAAGCTTCAGACTCTTTCTCTATTGCAGGTTCTTTTTCTTTTTCTCTCTCTTTCTCCCCAACCTTATTATCTACCACCTTCCCACTTCTTAAAACTGTAACAGCCTTAACATCCTCATTACATAGTGGGTTCTGAGAAGTAGAACTCTCAGCTACAAAAGCTCCCTTAGGATTAGCGACGGCCTGATTCGGAAATTTCCCTTCCTCTCTGCAACTAAATGAAGCCGCTAGTTGGCTCATTTGGGTCTCTAACTTTGAAATAGACTGGGAATGGGAATAAGTGAGCTGTGCAGAAGCCTCTAAACTTTTCAGGGTAGCTAAGACTTGTTCCTCAAAACCTGGCGTTCTCTGAGGTTGTGGTGGTTGTTGAGTCACAGTTGGACTCTGATAATGGGGTGGCGGTGCTTGAGGAGCACCATAACTTGGGTACTGGGGTTGTATCTGGGGTGGTCTGTAGGGTTGAACAACAGCAGGGTTACTGCCATATGTGGGTCTCGCAGGCTGACTAGGAGTAGAACCTCTCGGCTGACTAGACCACTGGAAATTTGGATGAGTCTTCCACCCAGGATTGTAAGAGTTGGAATATGGGTCATTCCTAGGTGGTGCATATCCTTAAGCAGCATTAACCCGCTCTTGGACAAACTCAGGGTACTGTCCCGCCATAGGGCAATATGGGGTCTCGTGGGTCGGGTCTGTGCAAATATTGCACACCAAGTTGACAGGTTTCACATGGGCCTTAGAAGATTGCCCTTGTGGCGCGATTAATTGGTCAAGTTTTTGAGACAGAGCCTCAACTTGCTTGTTTGCCAAAGCTTGGGGATCCACATCATAAATACCGCCCTTTTTGGGAGGCGTTTTCTTAACTATGGCATCATCACGGTTACCTAAAGACATTGAGGCCATGTGGAAAGAATCCTCACTCAATGCTTCAAATAATTCCCATATTTCGTCCTCACCTTTACTCAAAATCGCTCCCCCACATGCAGATTTCACAGTCTGCGTGTCTCCCTCGGTTAAACTTCTAACAAAAGACTCTATGATCTGCCACTTAGGTACATCGTGATGGGGGCATAACCTTAGAAGCTCTTTTATTCTTTCCCAGGCTTCATGAAAAGATTCTTGCTCATGTTGGACGAAGTTAGTTATACCTCGTCGCATTTTGTGAGTTTTACCAACATAGTAAAATCTAGACAGGAATAATTTCTGAAGCTGTTCCCAAGTAGTGATAGGGACAGGGGTTTGGAGAGTACAAAGCCAGTGTTTGGCCTTATCTTTTAAGGAAAACGGGAATAAAAACAGTTTCAGGGATTCTGGATGGAAACCCTGAATTCTAATGGTAGAACATATTCCTAAGAATTCCTGCAAATGATCATACGGGTTCTCTCTATCTAAACCATAGAACGTAGGAAGCATCTGAATGGTAGCATGCTTAATCTCATAGATGAGATTCTCAATGTGTGGAATTTGGATACAGGAGGGTGGATTAAAACTATTGGGCATGAAATGATCCCTAAGAGTTTTTAGACCTTGTGGGGCCTGAATATTCTCTGCAGGTAACATGATATTTCGCGCAGATGATTCAGCCATATCAAGATTATGCAACGGTTGGGACTCACTGGACTGTCTTTGAGAGGCTTTAGCAGCTCTCAGAGTTCTTTCTAATTCAGAGTCTATAGGAATTACGTTTAATGACAACGACCTTCTACCCCGCATAAAATAAGGTCTCCACAGATAATCAAGGAATTAACAAGCAATTGGTGAGCAGTTAAGCTTTAGCTTTTAATTGTGATTTTTTAAGCGCGCGGGAGTGAAGCTCCCAATTCCTGATTTCAGCCACCTGTGGTTAGAGATAGAAAAAATGAATAAATAATAAATATCTTATTATATATATAAACAGTATAAAAGAATGTAATTTAATTAATATTAACAGTATTAATATTTACGACTTAAATTAAATCCAATGGTTTCTTTTTAAATAAACCGTAATATCCCCGGCAACGGCGCCAAAATTTGGTCGTCTGAGAACAAGGGAGATTATTCCTTGTTAATGATCAAGATTAATAAATTTATAAAACCGCGTGTTTGCTAATCTCAATTCAATTGCGACTGGTGAGCACGGGTGTCGAACCACTGGGAATATGCAGGTTTATAATAAAAGACTATTAGAAATAATTAAAGTGAAAGAATATTGTCAAATTAAGTTGGTGGTAATAAGCTTCAATTGGGGTGAAGCAAATTTGATAAAATGAATTACTGATTAAAACGCGATTAGATTGATGGAATGAGCGGAACTTGGGTGAGAAGTCCATTGAATATCAATATGCAATTTATTATATAAAATCCACGATATAGTAATTATGTATGGTGGTTCAACCAACTACAAGAAGGAAGTCCCAAAAAGATGACGAATACAGGACCGGCAGGTTTATCCTTGAAAAGAATGGAATATCGCTATCCACCTTAATTGGGGATAAAGCATGCAGGTTTGTATTCATCCCAATAAGTACCATTGCATAATTATATATTTGCAATCACAGATGTACAAATATATGATATTATATTTAGCGATAGTGTGCGGTAAAACCTTCACAACTATGCAATCACATAATACAAATAAAGGGATGTTTATAAAATAGATTTGCATAAAGAATCCAACTTCACCCTCACCCAAGCTTGGAGTATTAGCTACACATCAATGGAGGAGAATATCCTTTATCTATGACAAGCTCTAAGGGGTCACGGGATGAAGAAAAGTAAAATAAAAGCAGAAAGTAAATAACTGAAGAAATAAAGAAAATGGCTGAAATAAATAAAGAAAATGGCGTAAGTAAATAAAGAAAATGACTTAAGTAAATAAAGAAAAGGGCTTAAGTAAATAAAGAAAAGGGCTTAAATAAATAAAGAAAATGACGATAAAAGTAAAGAACAATTCTCAAGTGAGAATTGAGCCATGCATTAAAAAAGGAAATTGCAGAAATTAAAGTACTGAAATTAAAGACTGTATAAGTAAAGAACAATTCTCAAGTGAGAATTGAGCCAGGCATTAAAAGAAAAATTGCAGAAAATAGAAATTGCTGTAAAAGTAAATGACCGAATAAAAAGCAGAATTGAACTGTAATATGAAGTCTATTAAAATTGACAGAGTAATGATTCAGAGCAAAAGTCTTGAACCCTCTTTAAGTCGCCTTTACACGTGTATATATAGAATGGAAAAGCAAAAGACGAAAATGCCCTTGAAATATCTCAAAATATCTAAGACAGCCCTCAGCCGCCTATGGTCTATCGATAGCGAAGTGTCGCTATCGATAGAAGTACTATCGATAGCGAGACTTGGCTATCGATAGTCAGGTTGGCTTATTGATTTGAATGTGCAGAAATTCCTTTGCAGTCTTTCGCACTTTATTTGGCCATCGCTGATCCTTCGAGACATGCTTCATATATGACGATAATCAAGGCTTTACGGTAGACGACTTCGAATATATTTAATCTGCACAGATTTCTCGAAAAAGGGAATTTAACCAAATTGCACAGATTTTATACAAAACGAGATATTTTTACGCAACTATTTATATAAGAAATATAGTAAAACCATATTTTGCAAGCATGATTGTGATACAATCAATACATCCCTTAAGAGTTCAAGGCATTTCATAAAGGCTTAGTCCTACAGATCCAGGTCCTAATGGTTCTACACATTTCACAATCATGGCTCATACAAAATCGGGGGTAAAATCCGGCAGCATAACATTACAATAATGTGCTTAAAAGTGACGTAAAGTATGTGTCCTACAGAGACAGTCTATATGGACTAATGCAAATGGTAGGATAAGTGTCCCTTACTCGCTCTGTCCAATCGATATACCTAACTACATGTGACATCAGGAATGCCGCGTGGGTCCAACAGTACGTGATTGGTCCGTTTGATATACTCGAAGGTACTTGGCAAGAAGGGTGATGGCTTGCGCATACATGGAACCCGAGAGTCAAAGAAACAGGGCCCAGGGCTAAGCTCATCGTTGGCTATAGCATACAACGTCCTAAACATGCAGAGTCAATGCGCACATAATGCAGGAATTGAAGTCACACAGTCATACAAATGCAAGTGATTAATTTTATTAATTAAGAAATTGAAAAGCCCAAAAATAATTAATTGGAGTTTAGCCCTCGACATCCCCAGCGGAGTCGCCAGTCTGTGAACCAGCCAACCTGGATCGGGAGGCCCCTCTCGTTCACTCTTGGGGTGATGTTTATCTTGAGTGGATTATGGATGATGTTTATCCGTCTCGATTTATCCTTCTCTATTATCCTTCTCTATTATCCACATTTATCCTTCTCTATTATCCACTCAAGATAGGGTTTTTGAAAAAGGGATGAGAGTTTGTAAAAAACTAGGAGTCGCCACCTTATTTTTAGGGAACAAGGAAACCACAAAAAGAGTTTTATTTTCAATAAAACATTGACCCCATATTTTGGAAAAGCATGGTCTTTCGAATCAAAGTTGGATTCGGGGGCTAGGTTACGAAGTGGGAAGGTTCCAAGGAACTCCTTGTAGGCACCCACCTCGCCCTAATTAAAGGTCTCCTAATTAGATTTGGGCTTTATCAAAATCTTTTCAAAACAATCCTAGTTATCTAATCAATCACAAAATATGATATATAATATATAATAATAATATATAGTATGAAAGTATACACAATCCTAATGGTCTTCGGAGACTAGAAGTCAACCTAAGATTGGACTTGCGCCCTATTGACTGTCTACGTACCTTATCAATTGCTTGACAAAGATCAAAGTCCACGTAGTTTGATTACCTTAGGACTCTCCTATTGTAATGAACCATATAGCCAAAAGAATTCTATCTTATCTAGGACTCTAGCTTCGAGAGTTTGGATTTGATCAAAACACTTTTCTTTGCATAAGAGATGGAATTTCATTCCATTTTAAACACTTTCAAAATTTTAGAGTTGTTCTCGAAGTAGAATCCTAAACCAAGTAGAACTCTATTACTATAAAAATTCTTACAACAAAAGATAGTCTTAAGTGGGATCAAGTGATCCCCCTAATCCTAGGGTTTCTAGCTAATCTTAGGTTAGTCTAAATACCTAAACCATTAAAATATGCATGCTGGAATTTTTGGAAAATAAATAAAAAAAAATCATCAAAAATATGAACAATGCATGAAAATGTCCTAAATGCAATATATCTAGTTATTCTATGTGAACCTAGGCATGTTTCTATGTTGATTTTGGCCTAAAAAAATGAGTTTTAATACACTTTTAGGTCACTTTTAAATCTATGGACAGATTTGAAAGTAATCTTGGAGTGTATTTAAAACTCTAAAATAATGAATAAAAAAAAAGTGATAAAAATATGTACTAAATGTAATCTAATATGCATCAAAACTTGATATTTAATCACAAGGGAAGAGACTTACCTTTGCATGCTCCCTCGAACACAAGTCATATCATTCCAAACAAGGCATAATTAAAATACAAACCTAACATGTATCTCTAACATGGTAACAATATAAAACTATTTTAAAAAAAAAAGAAAAGAAAAAAGAAATAGATTAATATACTTTCTTAATCTTAATAAAATGACATGCATGAAACTAATATATTATCATATATCCTAAAATAAATCCTAATACTAATATGGTATGATTATGGAAGGATGGAAGATAAAAAAAAAAAGATATGCATATTAACTCCTATTATGCATTAAAAAAGAAAAAAAAAAACAAAAAAACAAAACTAGTTTCATAAATTAATCCCCATTATTCTAATCGTATGAACTAAATCCTATTATGCATATTAAAAATAAAATAAATCCTATTATGCATGTTAAATAACTAAACTAAATCCTATTATGCATGCTAAAATAAACTAAATCCTATTATGCATATTGAAGAAATAAACTAAATCCTATTATGCATGCTAAACTAAATCCTATTATGTATTAAATCCTATATGCATACTAAGGAAATAAAAGCCTAACCTAGCATGATTAAAGAAAAAGAAGAAGAAGAAGAAGAAGAAGAACAGAAAAGAAAACTGCAAAACTTTAAACTACTAACCTCTGCTTCAAGCCTTCTCCTCAAGCTTCAAACTTTCTCCTTAAGCTCCAAGGACTCCAAGGACCTCAAGGACTCTAAATCTTAAGCTAGAGTGCTATGAGGGAAGCTTGTGCAATTGCTCAAGCCTCTACTCTCCAAGCTAGCTCTCTAAAGCTTCTACTGTGTGTTGAAACTGATTTCAGGGTCCTCTATTTATAGGGAGGCCTAAGTTTGATCAATGACTGAGTTTAAATCTCCTAGGAATGATCCAAGGGTTCAAAATCAGTCTTCCAAGGTGATCATACTCATCCAAAAGCCCCCATGGCCGAACTGGACACATGGTAAGGCTTGGAAGAGTCCTGTCAGGAAAAATACTGTGATTTTTGCATTTTCTGGCAAAAAAAATTGATGACCATCCAGTCTAGGATGGCTGGCCGTCCTTCATGGATGGTTGGCAGTCCCTAGGTGGATGGCCATCGGTCCTCCATTCCTCTTTTAGCCTATTTTGACTTTCCTCAGCCTGTTTTGACCCGGTTTCGGTTTTTTTTTTTGCTTTTCGGGCCCGTTTTAAGTCCAAATTTGACGATTCAAGCACCAAAACGATTGTTATTCGATTCTCCATGTTTTAAGAAGTGTTTGAAGTGAAAATGCATTGACCAAGGTCAAAGGTTTAGGAAAAAGTCGACCGATTAGCTGTTTAGAGCCTGTCGGGCCCAAATTAAGGTTTTGAAATTTGCTAACCGATTGTTTTCGAAATCATTTCTTCTTCTTAAAACAAGTTTTAAAATGTTTTAGGAAAGTGTTTTGAAGCCTTTGAAGGCTTTGGTTTGATAAAAATATCGAATCCCGGTCGCTTTTGGTCGAAACCCTAATCTGGGCTTTGAAAGGGCCTTTCGAGCCTTGGGAGCCAAATGTGAGCGAGAAGGCTCAACAGGCCTTGCCACTGATCAACTTAGTTACCAAACACACTTTAAATATCTATGTCAAATCCTCGAGGCCTTTCGAAACAAGATCGACAGTCATTTAGGGCTTTTGTGATTTAAAGGACAAAACTGCCATTCAGTCACAAAAAGCCTTATTTTCTATCAAGCCTGGCTCAGAATGTCATGAAATTTTGCAGGGATGTTCCTTGACTCTCTAAAAACCTAATTCAAAAAGAACCGACTCAATCTGACCTAAAAACTTACATGTGATAATGACCTCTATCTAATTACCCACAAAGGGTAAAACTGGCAACTTAGGGTTTTGACACCCTATTTCACCTCTAATCATAGGCAACCATTCATGACCACACTCATGGTCAAAAATGGATGTCTCAAGATGGTTACCTTATTATAGCGCAACCCCGCAAGAAAAACACGACTGTAAGCATAATCATGCCTATAGGCCATGGCACACACTCGCCGATCTGGGGCATACTGAGCGAGGGTTGGCCAAGAAAGGTCATTAGCAATCAATGTGAGGCTATTCAAGTAGAGGTAATCATGAGCCCATACCTGCAGAATATGTGCATTGTTAGAAAATAAGTAGAGGGAAGTTTATGATATTTTCTTAAAATAAGTGAGTATACCTCCCAGACAAATCCCATGCCTCCAAAGTCGGTGCATACTCCTCGAGACCGACAGCACATGGTCCTATACATGGTGGCCAAGGCAGCGCCACCCCAGTCATACTGAGAAATAGTATCAATATCCTTCAAACTAGCAAGGAGGCCTAAATGAGCCAAATCAGCGGTGCTTGCAAAAAAGATTACATGAAAGCAGGTACAAGAGGAAAGCCTGCACGATGTGATCGAGATCTTCCCCTTAATGCATATTGCTAAATGTGGTAAGAAGAGTATTTCGACGAACTGATCTCTTCACAATCTCTATATCAGCTGCCCCAAGATAGGTATCTAGATAAACCAAGTTCTTGCTTGCACCATCATAGAAATCCAAAGGGCAACCCCCAATGGAAAGTCCTGTGATCATGGTAAAATCAAGAGGAGTCATAGTCATCTCCCCAAACTCGAAATGGAATGTGTTGGTGGTGTCCCACCAAAGCTCAGATAAGGCCATGAGAGCCTGTCTATCCATGGTATCAACCCACAGTGAGTCGATGAAGTCTCCAAAACCAAGCCTTCGGATAGTGGCTTTGACATATAGTTGGAGAGTATCCATCTTAGTCCACCATCCAATAATGCCCTGTAAAGACGACCGAGTCCTGATGTCGAACTCTGGCTGTAAAGATAAAGATTAATGGATTAGAGGTATAAAGATAAGTTATGCTAATTCTTTGAATCAAGAATACAAAATTAACTCACAAAATGGCACATTTTCAAAAAATGTTCAAATTTTATTTCTCAAATGATTTGTCAATTGTGAGTTATTAAAAAAAAAAATACCATAATTAATGTAGTTAATTTTGGTATTTTCAATTTTACATCAAGAATTAGCATAATTCATTTAAAATGTCATATAACTTATTTTCATGAAAATTGAATTGGAAATGAAAATCCCAAGAGAATAGAATTTTGAAAATCATGAAATAAATACTTAGCTTAAGTTTTAAAATAAAAGCCATAGAAATGGCATTTTAAGTAAAAAGTGTTTTTGAAATAAGCTAAGTCTTAATTCATGAAAATTTTTGATATGTACATTTGAAATGGCATGACATGATAGGATTGCTTTAAAAAAAATTGAAAATTGCTCCCTTTAGGAATTTTATCAAACACTTAGTGTGCAATTTTTTTAAAATAATTGTGAAAACTTGTCATGATAGTTCAAAAATATTCAAATGATGTTTGAAACACGTTTAAATCATGACATGAGGGGGAATATGATGAATTGCTTTGAAAAAAATTAGAAATTGCCTCCTTTAGGCATTTTAACAAACACTTAGTGTGCACTTTTTTTAAAATAATTGTGAAAACTTGTCATGATAGTTCAAAAATATTCAAATGATGTTTGCAACACGTTTAAATCATGACATGAGGGGGAATATGATGAATTGCTTTGAAAAAATTAGAAATTGCCTCCTTTAGGCATTTTAACAAACACCTAGTGTGCACATTTTTGAAAATGATTGTGAAAACTTGTCATGATATTTTTGAAAGTATCTAAATGATGTTTGAAACATATTTAAATCATGGCATGAGAAATTTAAATCAAAAAAATCAAATTCTAGTCTCTTGGGAATTTTATCAAACACTTGGTGGGGAACATTTCAAGCTTGTGAAGCTAGTGAAATGGGGCTCCCAAGCTTTGCCAAATACAAATTTCATGAACACAAGTCATCAAACAATATCCAAAGATCAATATTGAAGCATCTAGACATCAATGATTCAATGAAAGAACATGGAAAGTAAGCTTACCTCTTGAAGAGTATGGATGTGGGAGAGATGAGCATTATGCTCCAATAACAAGCTTGTGTTGTTGGGATCATGTGAAGGTGCTTTGTAACTCTTCATCTTCATATATGGGTACTTTGATTCATACCTATTTGCCATGAGTATAGGTAGAGGATGAACTTGAGTAGAGGATGAACTTGAGAAAATGGGTATATGTATATTTGGGTTTTGAATTCCCAAATTGAAATACATGGATGAAATCCTAGGTTTTTGATTCACAAACTAAGGTGAATGGCAACACTTGAAGTGTTTGGAATATGAATTAGATGGAGTAAAATCAAAGGTGATAGATTTTGAGAGAAATTGGAAAATCCTAGAGAGAGAGTCTCAAATTGGGCAAAGAAGGCATGAATGGATGAAGGGGTGTCAAAACACCTAAATAGAAGGTTGGGGGCTCGGTTGGCCGTCCACCAAGGGACGGCTGGCCGTCCATCTTGGACAGTTGGCCATCCTTGAGTGGATGGTCATTCATTTTTTATGACTTTTGTTGGGCTTTTGAAGCCCATTAGGCCCAATTTTGACTATTTTGGCCTATTTTGACCAATTTTGACTCATTTCCTTTCAATTTTTGATTTAGGAAAGTGCATTTGATCGAGATTGAATGATATTTTATGAGTTGATGCATACAAAGATGAGAATTGAGCAATTGTGAATAGGAAAGTTCACATAAAATGATGAATTTTTGGTTAAAAACCATGAGATATAGAAATGAATGAATGAAAAGATTGTCTAAATAAGTTTGTAATCATGAAATGATTACAAGTATATTTGATATGATGAAATTAAAAGACCCATGAAGGGGATTGTGAAAGTGAGTAAACCCATGAAGGGAGGCTAATGAGAAAAGCCCATTTGGAGGCCCAAATCCATAAGATTTTGTGAAATTCATGAAGCATTGATGGAGTATACATGAAATGTATATAAGAATTATATCAAGTAATGTGGATGCTGGTAAGATATGATATGATAATTGGAAATGAAATTTCCAAAAGGATTGAAAATCCTTGAGATGATTAGGAATGAAATTTCTAGAGTTTTTTAGATAATTGGAAATGAAATTTCCAAAAGGATTGAAAATCCTTGAGATAATTAGAAATGAAATTTCTAGGTTGAGTTGAAAACTCTCGAAGTTTTAAGATATTTGGAAATGAAATTTCCAAAAGGATTGAAAATACTTGAGATAATTAGAAATGAAATTTCTAGGTTGAGTTGAAAACTCTCAAAATTTTAAGATATTTGGAAATGAAATTTCCAAAAGGATGGAAAATCCTTGAGATAATTAGAAATGAAATTTCTAGGTTGAGTTGAAAACTCTCAAAATTTTAAGATATTTGGAAATGAAATTTCCAAAAGGATTAAAAATCCTTGAGATAATTAGAAATGAAATTTCTAGGTTGAGATGAAAACTCTCAAAATTTTAAGATATTTGGAAATGAAATTTCCAAAAAGATTGAAAATCCTTGAGATAATTAGAAATGAAATTTCTAGGTTGAGTTGAAAACTCTCAAAGTTTTAAGATATTTGGAAATGAAATTTCCAAAAGGATTGAAAATCCTT
>JAESVK010000482.1:8593-30283 GCA_017140935.1 Hamamelis virginiana | reverse complement strand
ATATATATATATATATATATATATATATATATATATATATATAGATATATCCCCTTTCATTAATATATAGGTGAGTTAATTTTCATATTCAGCTTTTGCAAGTAAATTGCAACCACAAATAATGCCTGTGAAAGGACAGTAATGCACTGTTCTAGATAGTGTCCAGCAATACCACATGCACTGAAAAATAATTCCATAAGAGAAGGTCTCACCAGTAATGATTTATGAAGTGACAGTTTGTATTTTGAGTTGAAGTGGCATGGATTAAACTTTAAACAAAAAAAAAAAAAAAAAAAAAAAAGGACTCCTTTATTTATTTTGGCACTGTTAGGTTGAACATTTTAAAAATACTTTTTTGCTTTTCTAAAATTAGTAATATTTGATTTTTTGTTAAAAAAGCGAACATTACCTTTTATTTTTGCATTTTTGTTAAAAAATCATATATTGTTAATTTTAAAAAACTAAAAAATCAAAAATTAATTCTAATATTTTGCTTAAAAAATTAAATATTGAAATTTTTAAAAAAGCAAAAAAAATACTTATAAAAAGCAAATCCAAATGATGCCTTTTTATTTTTTACATTAATTAAGGAAAGAAATTGATTGGAATTTTTTCTTCAATTTATACTCCTGCATGTATTCCCAACTGTTTGTATTCTGAACATTTTTCAAAACAGAATTGAAGTGTATAAAATATATAGCACTGCAGCCATTATATATATATATATATATATATATATATATATATATATATATGCACGTACATCTGAAGATAAGCCAAATAGTTTTGTTCACATATTTAGTGGCTAAAATAAAAGTGTGGTATATAATTGCTCTTGTCGGTCATCAACCAACGTAATATTAAATAATATTTTCTTGTACGGACCTGCCCTCCTTAAAAAATTAAAAAAAAAAATTATGGTAATTTTATATGATGTCTAAGATAATGTTAGATAATTGAGAAATACGTTTTGGAAAATGCTAAAATTACTGTATTGAGTTACCGTACATTTCCCCTTAATAAAAATGTTGCTACCACTAGCTTTAATTTGCTGCTTCTTCTTCTTCTTCTTCTTCTCTTTTTCTTTGCTGCTGCTGCTTCTTCTTCTCCTCTTATTCGCGCGCTGCTGCTTCTTCTCCTTCGCTTCTGCTGTTGTTTCTTTTTCTTCTTCTTTTTCTTCTTTGCTACTGCTTCTTTAAAAAAATACAGCAAAAATAAAAATACAGGAAAAAAACATAGTGAAACTAAAAAAAAAAATACAGTGAAAAAAAAAAAAAACACAGTAAAAATATTGAAAATACTGTGAAAATAAAAAATAAAAAATAGGAATTGGGACAGAAGTTGGTACCGGACCTATAGTATCGCTCATACGTTTTACACCACGTACAATCAATACTTCTTGCATCAATCATCATGACACATCGCATCATGCTATATTAAAAAATAAAAATAAAAATATTTGAAAAAAAAATAATATGGATCTTGTAATATGGAATCCTATTAAGACACATGACCCACAAGACATGCGCGACCGTTCTAGGACCTATTAAAAGTCTAGAAGATTTATCATTCAAAATATGACCTCAATTTATCACAGCTTAGCTTAGTGCCAAGTGAATCACTTTCTCAATGAAGTAAGGTGATTAAGGAGAGATGATAATTAGTTTCTCTTTATTCTTGATAGAATGTCTAATAGAATATTAATGCTTGAATTAAATTGAAACTTGAACATGAATGCAAAAATTAAATCTCTTACTTTAAGTTAGTGACCATAATCTCTCTACTATATTTTAGGCCCATGCCACTAATAGCTTTAGAAATTTAGATGACTACTTCCTAATTAACCACCTCTTATATATACCTGTCAATATATAAAGGAGTGGGGCAATTTACGTACAGCCCACCATTTTACTAAAGGCAACCCATTTAAAATTTTTATTGGGTCTATGTTACCCTTTTCTAACTACAGCCCACTAATCTTTAGGCAACTCATTACTATACAAAACAAAAGTTTTAATATACCATAAATGTCCCAAGTCTAAATACAACCCATTACTCTCAATCCTCTCAATCACCAAGCTCTTCAAACAACAACTTCTTCTTCTTCTTCTTTTTCTTCTTCTTCTTCTTCATGTTCTTCTTCTTCCACCGCCATCAAACACTATCACCGCAGCCATGACAACAAAAGACTGCGGCAACCACAACGACAAACGCAAAAAAAAACCTCAACCCCCAATACTCCCAACTAAAACATATTAACCCAAAGCTTTCATTTTAGATTTGTTTGTATATTATTGGTAAACATTATATTTGGATTAAACATGCTTCAAAACATGAAAAGTAGCACTCTATAACCATTATGGTGTGATGGTGTTACGAAAAAAACCCATATTTAGATCGGAAAATAAAATAAAATAAAATAAAAAAACTGTGTTCGTGTTTGCATTCGGCCAGGTAAGTCCGAATATTAAGCTTTAGTATTCGGTAAGCCAACACCGAATGTGATGCTTTAGTATTCGGTAAGCCAACACCGAATATGAAGCTTTAATATTTGGTAAGCTAATGCCGAATATGTAATTGCCGAATATTAAATCTACATATTCGACATTAGCTTACCGAATATTAAAGCTTTATATTCGGTATTGGCCTACCGAATACTAAAGCTTCACATTCGGACTTACCAGGCCGAATGTGAATACGAACACAGTTTTTTTTTTTTTTTTTTTTTTCTATTTTCCGATCGAAATATGGGTTTTTTTCGTAACATCATCACACCATAATGGTTATAGAGTGCTACTTTTCATATTTTGAAGCATGTTTAATCCAAATATATATAATGTTTACCAATAATATACAAACAAACCTAAGACAAAAGTATTGGGGGTAATATGTTTTAGGTTTGGTGTTGGAGTAATATGGTGTTGGGGGTAATATGGGTTGCTTATAGTATTTATGTTATGTAATGGGTTGTATTTAGTAAAGGGTAAAATGGGTATATTAATTAAAAATTTATTGTGCTGCCTTTAGTAAAAATATAAATGAGTGTGCTATATTTAAAAAATGGGCTGCTTTTAATAAAAGATGGGCTGTAAATAGCCCCACCCTATATAAAGCTTATTACTCTCATTTTACTATTTTAATTCCCACGTCATCTTTCAGCATAGGTATAATTCTCTTAACAATACCCATCCATATATATTACCTTACTGATTGGTTCCCAATTAATTACCACTTTATGACTATTTTATTATTATCTAAAAATGACCACATGCATGGCAGCTCTTCATTGGCTAGCCATTTTTGTGGTTAATTGTGAGCATACTATGTAATTAAGTTGATGCTGACAGTTGGTGCAAATTAATAGTACTCTATATATATATATAATTCCTATGTATAGGTGTAGTATTATTAAGGGGAAAATACATTTTGAACCCTTATACTAAAGGTCAAAAATACTTTGCACTATTGTACTTTAAAAGTGAACAATTGACCCCCTGCACTTGCAAAATTTGGTAGTTTGATCCCTTCTGTTAGATGATCGTCTATATTTTTTACGAAGATAACCAATTTTTACATGTAAAATAATTGAAATGTCCTTTTAAAAAAAAAAAGAAAAAAAAAAGAATACACGACATGATGAAACAATTTTACCCGACCCATGAGAAATGCCCTTCTCTTCTTCATTGATTAGCGCCACCTTCACTTCTCTTTCTGTCTCTTCTCAACTGCGCGTCTCTGGACTCACTCTCCCTCTACTGTTGCTTTGTCCAGTGTAAAATGAGGAGAAGAAATCAACACTGTAACTGACTAACAATCCTGCGCATATTTCTCTCTTAAACTGTTCATTGGCTGTAATTGGACCCATCCTACCTATCCCTATAGCTTACTAGATTTCAGCAAGTTGATCTACATTACATGTTTACGGTTTTCTTTTTGAAAAAGCAACTTGTGATAGCTGAAACACCAATAAAGTGTTTTTTTTTTTTTTTTTTTGTCAAAATCAAGGTGGTCAATCCAACTCAAACAATGGCAGCAACCAATTTGGGGTATCCCTCCACACAGTACCAGACTCGCACAATGTCCATAATAAGAGGAACTGTTTGCTCTGTTTTTACATTCATAGATTAACCCAATCTAATAGCGAGCATGACCGAACATTCCATCAGATAATGGGTCTCACTGGAAGAGATGGCTCTTGTGATTTTGTAAAAAAAATTATTTTCTTCATCTTTAAATCAAAACTTTCCTCTGAATTCAATAATTTCCAAATCCAAAATTGGTCACCATGATTTTGATTAAAAGAATTATTTGCAACTCTCAGCACCTCAAGCTTTATTAGATTTCCGATACCAATAGGTAATTTACCAGAGAAGAAGTTTCCAGAAATTTCTAATACAGTAAGTGAAGTGTAGTCACGCGCATCAACCACGATGGAAACACGCCGTGTACGTATGTGATTCTGTTGAAGGTCCAAAACCTCCAAAACTCGAAAGCACCTTCAAATTCGGAATCGAACCGATAGTCCCCTGAATCAGACCACCGATCACATTATTTTCAGCACTCAGTTGAACAAGCAAAGAACAATTCGCGATTGCAGAAGGCAGAGTGCCGTACAGTTCATTCGAATCTAGCCATAGATATTGAAGCTCCTGAAGCTCTCCGATTCTCGCCGGAACCTCGCCGGAGAACCGGTTCAAGGAAAAATTGATGAGTTGAAGTTGAGACGTGGCTGATAAGTTCGCCGAGATCGTGCCGGGTTTGCCAACTGAGAAGTCGATTGCTACTCGCGATTGGTAGGCTGGATTTTGTGCTGGCGATGAAGAGAAAAGGGTTTGAGGGGTTACCAAATTAGGGCACTGTTTTGAGTTTTTTAGTTCGACCCATTTAGGTTATCTTGACCCGAGTCCCCAACGCACAATTGATTATTTTATTAAAATGGGTATTATAGTAAACTACTCTCATTATTAAACGACGTAAGTCCCTCTGCCAAATTTTGAAAGTGCAGAGGGTCAAGTGTTCACTTTTAAAGTACAGGGGTGCAAAGTGTTTTTGGCCCTTAGTACAAGAGTGCAAAGTGTATTTTCCCCTATTATTAATTATGTACTGTATAAAGCTTAATAAAGTTTTTTTTTTAATTGGATGGCCAGTGAAAATTCGACACTACCTATATATAAAGTCATGATCATTTAAAAATATGCTTCAAATTTTAGAATTCTCAAACATTTTTGCTGGTCCACATACTCTAAATAGGCTTTGATTAATGTACTCCTGTTCTACTTTACATATATAGGGTTTTGATGCAGCAGAAAAATTGAAAAAGGATAACTTTTTCGAATATGTTGATTATCTAGATGACAATGCCACGAATCAAGGACTTCCATGTCATCTGTTGATTTTCTAGGAGAAAATATAAGATCAAATGGGTATCTAGAATTCGTTAATTCACAAAGAATACCGAATACTAGGATTGAAGAGATCGAAATCTCTCAAAGAAAAGTTTATTAATCATAAAAAACTTAAAGGCCACCTCAAAAGGAGGCTACAAGCATATATTTATAAGCTATCCTAAACAAACCCTAGCTAGAAACTATGGAAGTAAAAGTTGATTCCCGTTTTTATATTTTATGACATATTTAAATGCTTCATAAAACCCTAATAACATTTAAAAACCTTCTAAAATTGACCCTACCTATTATGATATCATATAGATACTCAATTTTGAATATTAGAATACTAAAAACAATTAAAATCAAGAAAATAAAATTCTAAAATATAAAAATCAAAATTACAAAATAATAATAAAATTTCCATGTAGTCTGCATTAGGTTTATAATATTAATTTATATGGCAAAAACTTCTAAAAACGATGTGTAAACATAGGTATCAAAATAGGGTGTAAGGGGAATAATTCAATCATTCTTGATAATACATAAATGAAAGGTTAAAATTTATTTGAGATGATTTTTGGGAATAGCTTTTTGGAATATATAAAATTATTGATTTATTCACTAAATGTTCGTGATCAATCCCTTTAAATTACAAGCTATGTGTCTTTTATCACAAGTAAATCACTTTTACTTTAAGTTAGTGGCCATAATCTCTGTACTATATTTTAGGCCCAATAATAGTGTGAGGTCTTGAATTCCACCTCGGAAAAAAGAGAGAGAGTGACTAGGCTTTGTAAACACCGTTCATCTCTTAATAACAACGCGTTTTAAGAGGCAACTCGAGAAACTAAAGCCGTACGCTTGTCATATGGACGTGCATGTATGGGCGCGTACGTTGCGTGTGTAGACAAAGCGGACAATATTGTTACTTGTCGAGGGACTGGGCTTATAAGTAAACGCCATACATCTCCGTGACAAAGCGGACAATAGTATTACTTGGCGAGGTACGGGGTGTTATAAATAGCTTTAGATAACTACTTCCTAGCCACCTTTGTTTTCTATTGGTTCCTAATTAATTGATCACTACCTAATTAGGACTATCTACTCCCCAAAAATGACCACATGACACGCATCTCTTTATTGGCTGGCCATTTTTGTGCTGAAAAATGATTAAATTATGTAATCTGATGTGGACTAATGCAGACAGTTGGTTGGTGCAAATAGTACTCTATATAAATATGATCGGATGATCCCTACATAAGTGCATTATATTTAACTGAGGGCCTATTTGGGAACTTTGAAAATAGGGTCTGGCCAATTCTTATCTCTTTCTGTTATATGGCTTTTATGTAAACCAGCCTACAGTTGGTTTGAAAAAAAAAACTGTGTTTATGCCATATTTTCTGGACAGGAATGAACTTATCTACAGAAAAAATGCACTTACCAAATAGTACTAAATAAAAACCAGACAGACTTTTCCTCAGTTGGCTAGGTTCTTAAATTTGCCAAGCACCCCCAAGAACCCGCACAAAGCTCCAAATTAAAAGGCCTTTTGAATTGGATCGATGGCCAGTGAAAATTCAACTCCTATGTGTAAAATTTTTGTTTTTGTTTTTTTGAATAAAACACACACTATATTACTTAATTAATAAAAACAATTAAGTACATAGATCGAGTTTGGATTGGCATTAATGATTCTCCGAGGAGTAGTAGTACCAACCAAATCATTACAAAAAGCCGATTAATTATCTACAAAATACATATTACGATTTAATTAAACTAGCAGCTGTAGAAGTTGACATATCAGCTACACGATTAGCTTTTTCCCATAACAAAAAGAGAGCTTAAGATAGAAAATTAATGGAGTATTCATGTCATTAAAAAAAAAAAAAGTGCAAATCTATGCCTAGCTTACTGCAGCAAAGGGTTTACAAGTTGAAAAAGGATGCCAATTATTATCCTCATAATATTCCAAACAAAGTCTGCATTGTTGAGAAGAAATAAGCGCAATGGCTGTGACTGGTGCTTTGGTAGTTAATCTTGGAGATCTCGATCTTACACGTAATTAGTACTATTACACAAACAAATTGGAATTGATTTAGCATATATTTATGCTGCATTTAATTTTGAGCAATGCATATATCTATTTTCTTGCTTACCAAACCCATGCATCTAAGACATTACATTTAATATGAAGAATCACAATTGAGTTTTGGTATATATCATTTTGGTGCAGCTTTTATCTAACGGCAAGTCCATTATTGCTGAGCATAGAGTGCTGGCCAACCCAAGAATATCGGTGGCATGCTTCTTCACCACACATTTTCAGCCACTCAACAGGCTTTATATATGGTCCAATTAAGGAGTCATTATCAGCTGATAATCCTCCTCTGTACAGGGAAACTACAATAAGAGATCGACTATGTTACCTATTACTACTCCAAAGGACTTGATGGCAAGCCTGCCCTTGATCATTTGAGGCTGTGAAGTTGGGGAATTAAAAGAGATCATACATCTTTATTGAAGAAAGACCTTAGTCTTGAATTTATTGAATTAAATAACATGTACAAGAGAGGCCTTTATATAGGCAACACATGCATAAAGAATATAAGGAAACTACAGCTATACAGTAGCTATACAATTGACTACAACTATACATAATCTAACATCCCCCTTCAAACTCATGGTGGTGTAAGAGAAATCATTTTGAGTTTGGAAGCTAAAGCTTGAAAAGTTCCTGGAGGAAGAGGTTTGGTGAGGATATCAGTCAACTGATCCTGAGAGGAAACAGATTGAAGTGTGAGAGTACCCTGAAGCAGATAATGACGAATGAAGTGGCATTCAATCTCAATATATTTAGTACTTTCATGAAATACATCATTGTGAGCAATTTGAATAGCACTTTTATTATCACAGTGAATTATAGTTGTAGTGGAGTAATCAACTCCAAGATCCTGTAATAACCAACGTAACCAAATAAGTTCAGCTGTGGTAGATGTCAGTGCTCTATATTCTGCTTCAGTGTTAGAACGAGCAACAGCGGTTTGTTTCTTGCTTCTCCAAGAGATAAGAGAATCACTAAGATGAAAGCAATATCCTGTAGTAGATCGACGATCAGTAGGATCACATGCCCAGTTTGTATCCGAGTATGCCTGAAGAGTTAATGAAGAGTGGGAAGAAAACTAAAGGCCATCAAACATTGTGCCTTTTAGATATCGAAGAATCCTGAGAACAGCAGCATAATGAGATATAGGTGCAGCCATAAACTGACTGACTACATGAACTGCATAGGAAATGTCAGGGCGAGTAACAGTGAGATAGACTAGACTCCCAACAAGCTATTTGTAAAGAGTATCATCAGATAGTGACTCGCCATCATGAGAATTAAGGTGACAGTTATACTCAATAAGAGTGTCGACTATCTTGTTATCAGTGATACTGGCTCGAGAAATGAGATTTGAAGTATACTTGGCCTCAGTGAGATAATAACCATCTGTAGAAGAAGAAATTTCTAGACCAAGAAAGTAATTGAGAGGACCTAAATCTTTCATTTCGAATTGTCGACCAAGAAAGTGCTTTAGATCCTGAATACCCTGCATATCATCTCCTGTAATAATCATATCATCTACATACAAGAGTAAAATAGTGATGCCATGATCAGACCGTCTCAAAAAAAGAGCTGTATCAAAAGAACTGCTAGAGAAATCATGCTGAGAGATAGTATAACTGAATTTGACAAACCAGGCTCGAAGAGCTTGCTTAAGACCATAAAGTGCCTGATTGTGTCACAACCATGCTTCATTTTACAGTATTCAGAGGCTAGTTTCGATGGTTTTACTTCGTAAATACTTTGATTTAGTTAGTTTTAATATTAATGTGTGTTCTGTGCTTTTTGTAGGAAAACCCGCCAAATATTCCATTTTGAAGCTCTTGGAGATCAAGTGAGAGAGCTACGCATGCTAGAAGCTTGGTTCAAGGTGGATTGCATGATAGGAGAATGGTTTGAGATGGATTTAATGTGCCAAAGTTGATAGAAAAGTGTTAAAAACCATTTGGAGACTTTTAGAGTTGTGCAGTTTTTTCTCGACGAAAACTTCCAACTTCAAATGGTCATATCTCCCTCATCCGGACTCCGATTTCGACGTACAACCTATCGTTAGAAAGCTTGGGAAGTCTAGTTTCTGAATTGGGGAGGCTAATAATGAAATTCAAAAGTCACCTTATCGATAGGTGCCCTCTTGAATGGAAATTTTGCAGCTGAAAGCTACCCTATCGATAGGAGACACCTCGGGAAGCGTATTTCCGACTTTTTAAGCTATTTTCACCCTATTTTTGGTAGTTTTATCAAATGGGGAGTCTTGGAACACTATAAATACACCCTCTAAGCCTGTTTAGAGGGGATCTTGAATTTTTTGGAGGCTTGACCTAAGCTCTTTCTCTTCTCTCTCTTCTCTCTCTTCTCTCTCATCCTCAAGGGATTCTTGGTTGCACATGGAAGGAATGAAGAACCGTGACAACTCTCCTCCAACCATGGAAGGCTACGTTTCTCTCTTGGGTTAAAGATGAAGCTTTTCTCCATTCTTTTGTATTCGTAAGGTTTGGATTTGGGTTTTGTATATGTTTATAGTGATTGTATAACTTTGAGAATCTTGCTTTAATGCAATTTGGTTTTAAATGTTTTCATCCATTAATATGATTGTTTTCTGCAAATTCAATTATATTTGTTATACAATGGTTCTTATTGAACATGTATATGTGAAGTAAGATGGTTCATGCCCTACTTGGATGGATTGTGCATTCTCGTTTGACAGTCCATGCCTTAAAGGGATGATCCATGCTTGATTCATATATACATGGTTATTTTGGATGGTTTATTCTTGTAGTCTAAATCACCACTACCATGGATATGTATAAACCCTAATCAACTTATGAATGCGATTGATGTGAGTTAAGTGGATTCGACAGCCTAAGACTTTCTACTTTTTATTATTTGTTTCATATTCTTTAGTTTAAACAAACAACCACTCTCAAATCAAATATTGTTCGCTTAACTAAAATCAAACTCACTTAAGTTTCTCATAACTTAGCCTTTAATCCCTAAGGATCGACACCCGTGTGAAAACCATGATTTCAACTAATTGAGGTTACAAGCACGAGTACTTTATAAATTTTAAATCTTGATCACGAACAAGGAAATAACCTCCCTTGTTTGGGCTAATCAGTGCCCGCCGTAGTCGACATACTCTATGAAAGGACCCCGGAGGATGAGAGAAACCAAGAGAAAGCTTCATATAGACTTCCTCTGAGAGTTCACCATTAAGAAAAGTATTTTTGACATCCATATGAAAGAGTGGCAATTTACGAGCTGCAAAAATGGCAATAAGAATTATGACAGAAGAAAGTCGAACCACTGGAGCAAAAGTCTCCTCGTAATCAATCCCATACTCTTGAGTAAAGTCCCTAGAAACAAGACGAGCCTTGTAGCGATCAACAGTACCATCCGACCGAGTTTTGATCTTATAAACTTATTTACAACTTATAGCAGATTTTCCATATGGAAGATCAACCAGATCCCATGTTCCTGTCTTATGCAGTGCATCCAACTCTTTTTTCATAGCTTGCTGCCATAAAGGGTTAGAGGAAGCCTTACGAAAGGTTTGAGGTTCCTGGAGAGAGGTAAGAGCAGAAAAGCAATGGAAGTCATGAAGGTAAGAAGGAAGTGTAGTTACCCAATGAGAATGGCGAGGTGCATGAGAGTCGGAGGGACCGACATGATCCACAGCTGGAACAGTATCAGTGGGCACGTCGAGGATAGGTGCTAGAGGCTCATCAGACACAGTCAAGGTATATCAAAAATAGAAGTGGGAAACTCCTTAGGAAAAGTAGGAAATAGATCAGGGATATGATCAACAGATGAAGCAAAAGAAACATTAACATGAGGCAGTTTGTTAAACATTTTGTGTTCCAGAAAGACTGCATGTCTAGAAATACGAAGACGTTTGCTAATGGGATCATAACACCGATAACCTTTTTAACCAATCTCATACCCAAGAAAACAACATAATCGAGAACGGGACTGAAGTTTGTTTCGTTCATGATCTTGAAGAAGAACAAAACAGACTCATCCAAAGACTTTGAGTAAGTCATAGGATGGAGAATAACCAAACATCATATCATAAGGAGGTTGATTTTGAACAATGTGAAAAGGACACCGATTGATGGTGTAAACAATAGTGAGAGCAGCTTCCCCCCAAAAGTGAGAAGGAGTGGAAGCGGCAATAGTAGTAGCACAAACAACATCGAGAATATGTCGAAGTTTGCGCTTAGCCCTGCCATTTTGCTGAGAGGTGCCAGCACAAGAAGTATGGGGAAAAATATCAAATTGATATAGAATATCAACAAATTCATTTGCTTTATATTATTGGGCATTATCAGATCTAAAAACTTTGATGAGTTTAGAAAATTGTGTTTCAATCATTTTGGTAAAGTCACGATATATTTGATAAAGTTTAGAAAGATTTTTAAAGAGATAAATCCAAGTATATATAGAAAAATCATCCACAAAAATAACAAAATAACGTGACCCACCCTCTGTAGTAATGGAAGAAGGACCCCATACATCATAATGAATAAGATCAAAATGAGAAATAGCATGAGAAACACTGTTATTAAAAGGTAATGCAGTTTGTTTGCCAAATGGACAAGGCATACAATCAAAACTCTTATTAGAAACTGAACCCAACAAACCCCTAGAGACAAGTTGTTTAACTTGAGAAACAGACGCATGACCAAGGCGAGAATGCCATAAAGCAAAAGAAGATGTGCTCGTTCCAGAATCGGCAGAAGCAGAGAGGCTAGAAGAAGAGAGATGAAGAGAAATGAGCTCAAACAGCCTTCCGACCTTACGGGCGGTCCCAATGATCTACCCCGTCTCAGAATCTTGCACAACAACACCAGTAGAAGAAAAGGTTAAAGAAAAATCAAGTTCAGTAAGTTTCCCAACAGATAGAAGATTATGAGTAAGTTGGGGAATCTGATAAACATTAGAAACAGATAATGCATGTGTAGAGATAGTACCAAGGTGAGAGGCATTCATAGGAGAACTATTGGCAGTATATATGGTAGGTAGAGAAGTAGTAGTGTGTGTGGAGACAACATCAGCAGAAGAAGTCATATGATTGCAGCAAGCAGAATCAAGAAGCCATGTAGGAGAATTACCTGATGTCATAGAAAGAGCAGTGTTGGATGCACTGGAAGATGGAGGATGAACCTGATTAACCATATCCTGTAGATCTGTCATAGATAGTAATGAAGTAGTATGAGACTCGGAATGAGATTTGGCTTGTGATGCTGATAATTCAGACTGACTCAAAGCAGCAGTGTTCTGAAGAATTTGCTAACGAGTGTAACAGGCATCAACTGAATGACCTTTGTTCTTACAGAAACTGCAGATAAGAAGAGGCTTTTTATTGTTTTTCCATCTAACATTATTTCATTTGCCTTTAGAAACATAGGTAGAAGAACCTGCAGAAGCAATGATAGGAGTAACAGTCTGCTGAACTGAGGCAAGAGTAGCAAGAACCATGGATTGCGTTATGGGAGAGGTCTGAAGATGTGTCTCATCATTAACTAACTCATGAATTGCTTTTGTTATCGTAGGTAAAGGATTCTGATGCAACAGATGACTTCTGGCTGATTCAAATTCGCTACGGAGTCCCATCAGAAATTGGAATAGTCGTCCTTGTTCATGGTGAGTGTAAACCAAGTTTGCATCAGCAGAATTGGATATGGCTGGTTTAGAGGCAGCCAACTGATCCCAGATAGATTTCAGCCGACTGTGATATACAGGTAATGCGCTCACTTGGTTCCTGATTAATCTGATACAGTTTGAGCGTGAGCTGATAATTGCGAGCACCACTTGGTCCAGCATACCGAGTAACAAGTAAGTTCCAGACTTCTTTGGCAATATCAAGGTTTCCAAACTCAGAAATGATGGAAGGAATAGAGGTATTGCGAAACCAAGTTATGATTTTGTGATTAGCACATTCCCAATCCTCCACTCGAATGGCATAAGCAGAATCAGTATCGGCTTCTTGTTTGGCTGGGATTGGGCAGTCACCAGTGACATAAAGTCACAACTTGCGGCCTTTGAGATAACTACGCATGGCTTGAGACCACTGAGAAAAATTATCTCCATAAAAAATAACATGAATAGGATAAGAAATCTTATTATGAGGCATATCTAAATTCCAAATTGAAAAACAGACAGCAAAAATGGATTCAGGACGCAAAAATAAGTCAGAATGCACATGGTAAAATTTTCAGCCAAAGTCAACGGTCAACGTGCTGTCATGGATCTGATGTGGCGCTGACGTGGAAGATGAGGTAAGCGGCTGACGTCAGCCTTGAGAACAGCAGGCACGTGGATTTGACGCGTCGTGCGTGGATTTGACACGCTAAATGTCTGTGGCACGTGAGGCGCGTGGATCGAACGAGCTCACTTCCGGTGGAGCGTGGAGGCGCGTAGAGAGGTTTCCAGCGACGTACTTTATACATCTGTGCTCGTCTCAACAAGGGCTACTTCGCTGTGGCCTTGAACTTCAGTTTTAGGCTGATAGAGATAATAAACAGAGGGAAAACAATGGTGAGTTCGCCGAAAAAAATGGAAAATAAGTTCTCACTGGCATACAGCAACTATATAGATGGTCTGGACCGTGAGAGCAGCAGAAGATAAAAAAAACTTCAGAGCCTTGCTCTGATACCATGAAGAAAGACCTTAATCTTGAATATATTGAATTGAATAACATGTACTAGAGATGCCTTTATATAGGCAACACATAAAGAATATAAGAAAACTAGTCTATAAAGAAATTACAGCTATACAGTAGCTATACAGTTGACTAGAGGTATACATAGTCTAACATTTATATTTAGACCATTTGGTTGAACTTTTTAAAAGTTTTTTTTTGCTAATTTATAAGGAAAAAAAAAAAAAGCAAAAAAGTTGTTTTAAGAAGTCCAACCAAACAGTATCTTGAATTAATTTTATCTTAAGACTGCATTGGGTTGTCCAAAACTAATAAAAACTATTTTTTAAATTTTTATGCCCTGTTTTATTTGACAGGTACTTAACCATTTAAGTACATTTATTCAGATTTTGTTGTTTGAGCTTATTTCCTTCATGTCTCTTAATTCTCTTCTCTATCACCCTAATGATCAAAATTATTTTTAAGTTTCATCTGATTACATACATTTTTTTTAAATAAGAAAAAGAAAAATGCTCAAAATTACTTAGAAATAGATTTCATTCTGAAGTATTTTTTAGTTTTTCTCTTTGTTTTTTCAATCAAGTTTTCAGAGATTCTTATATACAAAAATGTCAACGACCAAGAATAGAAATCTAATATAATGTAAAGTTTAAGATTTGCTTCTTAATCCAACACTCAGAGAGAGTGAGAGCTCCGTAGCATAATGAGAAACATAAAAGATCCAAAAATTGAGAACCTTACAAAAGGATAATCTTCTTGAAAAAGAGACACTAACCAATAAGTAATGCTTTAAAATCCAGACCATTTATAGAACTGGACAAGTGATTGGGTTAAGGGTGAACCGGTTCAACCGTGTTGAATCGTGATGTCATAAATATATTATTTATTATTTATTTATTTATTTATTAGAGCAAAAGCCGTAAAAGATACAAAATAGATTCAAAATATAATTTTTTTGAAATGTTTGTGCAATCATTTGATAGGTCCCAACACAGATATTCAAATGCTAAAGTCAACTGTTTTCTCTTCGGGTGAAAAAGTACCGCACGATTTGGATAACAATTGATTTCTTGATTCCTCATTGATAACTTTTTGCTGCTTAAATAAGAAAAGCCACGTACAAGAAAACCGAAATAAAAGGGAAACTAGTAGCTAACAACAGGACTCAAACACACGTAAAATAGTGCATGCAAATACACGTTAAAAACATAGCATAACGAACGGAAATAAAAGTGACGTAAAACTCGCAACTACTGAGGACCCATTCGCACGTAAAACTCTAGACTGCCACGACCCAGTCTCAGTCCCCTCCTGTGTTTCCCAGCTAATCACAAATATTTGGGATTCGGCTTATGGCCCCTCTCAGATCGTCGTGGCCTAACATCTTTCATATATTTAAATGTATACGCAGTCATCAAAATTGAAAATTGAAAATTGAAAATTACTCTTGATCAATCTTTATTATAATTTTTTTAAAAAGCAAAATAATAATATTGTATTATTAAATTAAGTGCCTTGGTGGTTTTTTTTTTTTTTTTTTTTTTTGGTTTTTGGGTTTTTTTTTTGATTAATTTTTTTTTTTTTGTTTTTTGGGTTTAATTGGGTTTAAAAATTTTTGGGTTTTTTTTTTATTTTTTTAACTTTTTTTTTTTTTTTTTTACTAAAACCCAGACAATTCTTCTAACCCGCCAATAAACTCGTAAACCTGCCAGTTCAACCGCCGGGTTGATCGATTTTTACTAAATTGGCCGATTTTTATTATGTCTAGGTTTCAGGGGGTTGAATTACCCGATGAGGCACCTGATTTCCGATTCTACCAATTGAATTGGTCGATCCTATCCGAATTTTACAACACTGCGAATAAGAGAATGGCCGAAATAGCATGCTTGGGTAATACATCCCACGTAATAAGTTCCAATGCAACAAAGGGGAAAGTGTTAACCATACACGCACCGGGTGGCTAAGTTCAATTAGGTGCATTTTCTAATTAAATACTAGCTACTTACTAATGAGGAGAGACCAAGAAAAGTTTCAATGGTTCAATCCAAAAATATTATTTATTATTTTTTCAACCACTCATTTTAATTATTTTCCATTTAATGCTTCTGCGCTCTCTCTCTCTCTCTCTCTCTCCAGCCCCTTGTTTTCTGTAGAACAATTTTTCCTTCTTTACACAGTTCTTGACCAAAAAAGGAAAAAAAAATAATGTTGGACTCCCATAATAAAAAAGTTGCAGCTCAAAATGGATCAAACTATGACAGAACAAAAGAGATAAAAGACTTCGATGACACAAAAGTGGGTGTTAAAGGACTAGTGGATGCTGGGATAGTGAACATCCCTCACTTCTTCATCACGCCGCCGGATGAAATTTTCTGCAACAACTCGAATTCGAGTTCTATTGATCTTCAAATACCAGTAATAGACCTCAAAGACATGCATGAATTAGATGGCGTCGGACGCAAGAAAATTATCGAGGAAATTCGAATTGCATCGGAGAATTGGGGGTTTTTCCAAGTTTTGAATCATGGGATTTGTAAAGATGTTATGGATGAGATGATTGATGGAGTTTGTAAGTTTAATGATCAACCAAAGGAGGCGAGGATGGAATTCTATTCGCGTGATAATATGAGGAAAGTAAAGTATAATAGTAATTTTGATCTTTACCAAGTAAAAGCTGCTAATTGGAGAGATACATTGTTTTGTGTTATGGCTCCTGATCCTCCAAAACCCCATGAATTTCCACCAGTTTGCAGGTACTCTTCAATTAATACTAAGTTAATTACTTATTGTGTATTTAATAGTGAGTTCTGTGTGTGTGTGTGTGTGTGTTTTCACAATTTATATACTTCAAATTACTACATACTGAAGATGTTGTGGCTTTGGTGCTAATTTTCCTTCTGAAATCTGACTTATTATTTTTGGTTAGTGGTTGGTCTTCATGTATTTTTATTAATCTAGTCCTGGTTTTGGTTGGAAGAATGATTGGGGTATGCTGTTTTTTGCTGCTATTGTGATTGGGTGATTGGAAGAATGATTGGGGTATGCTGTGAGCTGTTTGTCTGTGTTCTGTGCTGCTGTTTTGACTGTTTTAGCTGTTCTTCATCTTGAGCTTTTAGTTGTATGCTAAAATGCTATCTTGTTATGTTGCTTTCTTGGATAACTTCAATTTCTTGTTGATCTTAGTCCATGGGTCTCTTGGTGGTTGTTCTGTTTAGGGATCCCCTTTTATTATTGCTAGAACAAGCTACTAATAAATTAATAATAATAAAAACAATCAGAATTGGATGAAATTCTAGAAAGTAGGTCAAAACTAAAAGTTTAGACTATCTTAAAATGAATAGAGTAAAAAACCTTTGAGAACTGAGAAGACCCCTCAACAGAAATGACCTTTTTTGGGGTTGAAATTTGCAATTAATAATGTAAAAATTATGGACTGCATAGACCTCAAGAAAACTTTCCTAATTGATGTGGCTCAGTGAAAATCCAACACCTGTGTGCAAAATTATGGTTGTTTTAAAGACATGCCTCTAATAAGCTTTTGACACCTGTTCTACATCAGATTCTCATGTTCACATATTGCAGGGACATTATAATGGAGTATTCAAAACATGTTAGGAAATTGGGGCATGAATTATTGGAGTTGCTGTCTGAGGCTCTGGGGCTCAATCCTAATCACTTGCTAGATATGGAGTGTGCTAAAGGCCATTCCCTTGTCTGTCACTACTACCCAGCATGCCCTGAGCCAGACCGAACTCTGGGAATCACTAGACATTCTGACCCTGACTTTTTCACTATCCTTCTACAAGACCAAATTGGAGGCCTTCAAGTTTTTCACCAAAACCAAAGGGTTGATATTCCTGCTGTGACTGGTGCCTTGGTAGTCAATCTTGGAGATCTCTTACAGGTAAATACTACTACACAAACAACTCGGAATTGATTTAGTATCTAGGTTGCATTTAATTTTGAGCAATGTTTGATACAGAAACAGAGCAATTTTTTACCTTTTTTTTTTTTTGGTTTTTGTTTTTGTTTGTCTCAGGTTTACTATTTACTAGGGAAGAACATTATACATGTCCATGATATCACATAGGCTACAAAACCAGTAGTAAACAAAACAATTACGGAGTAATTTTTAAGATTATATTTCTTTTCTAAAACCTTTTTCTTAGGCTTGACTATCTTCATATGCATAATTCAAACATGACCATACTGTGGAGAATGGAGAAATCTGAAATTATTTCCAGAATCTACTTTCTTGCTTACCGAACACATCCAAGACGTTACATTGAATATGAACAATTACAATTGAGTTTTGTTATCATTTTGTTGCAGCTTATCTCTAATGACAAGTTTAGAAGTGCTGAGCATAGAGTGCTGGCCAACCGCAATATTAGCCCACGAATATCGGTGGCATGCTTCTTCACCACGCATTTTCAGCCATTCAACAGGCTTTATGGTCCAATTAAGGAGTTGTTATCAGCTGATAATCCTCCTCTGTACAGGGAAACAACAGTAAGAGACTATGTTACCTATTACAACTCAAAAGGACTCGATGGCAAGTCTGGCCTTGATCATTTCAGGTTGTGAAGTTAGGGAAAAGAGATCCTTACATTTAAAAGGTAGTTGATGAATTTATCTCAAGACTCTATTGGGTTGTTGAAAACTAAATGAACATTCTTCTATTTCAAAGTGGCAATGAGCTAAGTCCCTCATTATGGGTATTGACCACAAAAGTGTTAAATTATTAATACCCTGTTTTATGTTTAATTACTGTTTTTAAGTAAAAATTTGATGGGTTGTTTGATCATTTTAATGTGTTTTATGTTGTGCCAAGTGTAGGGCTAGATTAGCATTTCTCTAAAACCCTTATCTATTGTATTGGAGTTTTTTAGAAATCAATGAAAAACCAGAGCAGTTACTGCCCTTATTTCTGTTCTTTTCTTCCCCTAATCTTACTTTTTTATTGGAATATCTTGTATTAGTTGATGTATTGAATTTTTGTGTGATTAGACAGTAAATAAATCTTCCATTATGCACTCTAAAGTTGAAATTACAGCCAACCGTACATGGCCACAGGCCATGCGGATTTGAATTGGTTGCGCATTATTTTCTAATTGATACTTTTTGTCGCAACTGGTTCTAAAAGTAAATTTCGAAAAAGAACATTACTTTTTCGGGCCCATACTTTCATGTGTGTGAGTATGATTCATTGTTGGAAATCCCACTAATTTTTTAGTTTGGGCATTATTTTCTTTTTTTTTTTTTGTTAAACCAAGGTGTCCCCAGGTTTCGCTCGGGACTAATCCTCTTAAGGTACTGTCGGGCGCTAATGCGGGAACCTCTCTCAAGAAAGTTTGCAGCATTCGCAAGTGCTCGAACCCGAAACCACTTGCTTAAGCGACCAGAGCCCCTTCCACTCAGGCCAACCTTTGTTGGTTGCGCATTATTTTCTAATTGGTACTTTTTGTCGCAATTGGTTCTAAAAGTTAATTTGAAAAAGAACATCACTTTTTGGGGCTTATACTTTTTCGAGTGGAAATTTTCTGTCCCACTTTTATAATTTTTTAGATATTGGTTTCTGTCCTTATAGCCAGTACTGGAGAGAGATGCATAAGATTTCTTCTATTCTTGAGCTTTTCAGTATGAAAATAGTGCAATCTTTTCGATTCCTAAGGGAGGAGGAAGTTGCCCATTTGATCAACTCCATTTCTCAAGCTTCTCCTGCTCCCATTAATCTCACTGAGAAGCTTTTCTCTCTAACAGACAGAATCGTTTGCAGGGCTGCTTTTGGTAAGAGTTATTTTGGGAGAGGATTTGATAATGGAAGATTTCATGAAGCTGTTACTGAGGCCATGGCATTGCTTAGAAGCTTTTCTGCAGCAGACCATTTTCCATATGTTGGGTGGGTTATAGACTTGTTGAGTGGACTCCTTGCAAGGGTTGAGAAGTGTTTTCATGAATTGGATAGTTTCTTTGAATGGGTCATTGATGATCACCTTGACTCCAAGAGGCCCAAACCAGACCACGAAGACATTACTGATGTCTTGCTTGGACTAGAAAGGAGTGAAGATGGTCCAGTTCGTCTCACCAAAGACCACATCAAAGCAATTCTAATGGTCGCCCACTTATCTCTACTTCTTCACTATAATTACTCCAACCAAAACTTTGATCATCACTTAGAGCAACTTCAATAGTTGGATCCATTTACTTGGATCTAAATTCACTGTTTAGATCGGCTACATTCAATTAAATGCATAGCCATTTGGATCCGTGGATCCAAGTACTCCAGTGTGCATTATCCATTTTTTTGCTCCTCTCTCTCTCTTTTTCCATAAACCAAGCACGAATTTCCATACACTGTGTCTTGGAGAAAAATGGATCCATCCAAAACTGGATCCAAATTTGGCTCAAGATTTTGATCCAATGCATTTTGGATCCAGTTTTGAATCCACTATTAATGGAGCACCATTTTTACATCGAATTGGAAGCAAAAAATTGCAAAATATATGTTTAAAGTAGATTTAAACATTTGAGGGGAAAAAAAAATCATTAACTAATATTTTCTTATTATTAACATTAATTTGCAGAATATATTTATTGCCGGAGTAGAAACAAGTTCTGTAACCATGGTGTGGGCAATGGCAGAGGTGGCCAAAAACCCCAAAGTGATGAGCAAGCTACAAAAAGAAATCAGACACTGTGTTGGCGGTAAAGGGAAGGTGGAGGAAAGCGATCTGAATCAACTTAAGTACCTTAAAATGGTGGTGAAGGAGACTTTGAGATTGCACCCTCCGGGCACTTTCTTACTTCCACGGGAAACAATTAATCACTGCAAGATTAATGGTTTCGACATAAAGCCTAAAACAAGGATTGAAGTGAACATTTGGGCAATTGGGAGTGCCCAGAAGAGTTTTGGCCAGAGAGGACCGAGAGGTTCATGGGTAGGTCGTCTTCCATTGAATTCAATGGAAACCATTTTGAGTTGTTGCCATTTGGGTCGGGTCGTAGAGGTTGTCCGGGTATGAACATGGCAATTGTGACGGTGGAGCTTGTAATTGCTAATCTTTTGTACAGTTTCAATTGGGAGTTGCCTGGTGGCATGAAGAATTAATGGAGATATTAATATGGAAGAATGAGCTGGTGTTGCTGTGCATAAAAAGACTGATCTGTACCTTGTGCCCATCAATCATACATAAGAATTTAGTCTTATATATGAGTAAAAATGGCATTCGATTTATGGAAGAAATAAAAACTTACAAACAGTAAATTCTTGTTGGATCTGTGATATATTTGTCCCATAGTTATCTAAAAATCTGGACAATCAGCTTGTAAGTAGAATTTACAAGAGAGCAAAGGTTTCATAAAATTCTAGAAGCCTAAGCTTGTAAGTGGAGGACCCAATACAAAGGTATATGAAGTTATAGCAAGCATTTTCTTTACGCGATGTGGGGTAGAGTAGTGGCATGGATTCCATTCGTCTACAGATATATACTTCAAACACTTCCATAAATATTTCTAAACAAAAACCTATAGTT
>JAESVK010000481.1:234959-252685 GCA_017140935.1 Hamamelis virginiana | reverse complement strand
ATATATATATATATATATATATATATATATATATATATATATATAGTTTTAAGGGTTAATGAGATGAATCTTTTATGTGGTCGACAGAGGTGAGAAGATTTTCTTGTGCATGCTTTAAGTTTCCTTAATTTGTAGCTTTTGTCTGCACATGAGATGTAGAAGTGTAGCACCCGTGATCTCTCTCCACTCTTCTCAATCATGGCCCTTTTTGGGCCACCAGTTCCCTACCATTGCCATTAATTAAGAATTTCCTTTCAGCCATTTGTATACAGATATATGGGAGGCACTTGGGTTTCATAAAACTATATATATATTCTTCTATCATCATATACTTCAAAAAAAATATAAATTAATTATTTTTATAAAATTAATAGATAATTATAGAATACATAGTTTTTATAATTAAAAAAATGACCATGAAATTAGACACTATAATTTTGCTAATTCATTTTTTTTTTTCACACATATGTGACACATGTGATCAAACTCTATTCAATCATCACTGTAGACATGCAAGCCCATGTTCTTGGAAATTTCCCTTACCGCCCTTTAAAAAGACTCATACGATAAGTAATTATTAAAAAATAATGTTCAATTGTGTTATATAGTTGATTACCGGTTGATGTATTCTCACTCTTCAATTGCATGTTGATATGTGTGTATTTTTATGAGAGATTTTGGACTCAAATATAAAAAAATGCATCGATATCCATTTATTAATATCAAAGATACTAAACAAAAAACAAAAAATAAAAGTACATTTTTATGATTTGAAGAAAAAAAAAAAAAGGAAAAAACAAAGCAGTGAAATAATAAGGGTCAAATTGAATCATCATGGAAAGTATTGTAATAGGACAGCTTTGAAATGTTTTAGAAGGAAATATAATTAGGTAGAGAAATGAGGTGGGGGGTATTAAGGGCCCCATGCATGGACCCTCCCTCTAATATGTGTGGCTGAAATCACATTGAACATTGGTGGCTCAAATCTAAAGAGATTTTGGAGGCTTTCTTGTCAAGGTAAAATGAATCTTTTATGTGGCTGAGAAAAGAGAGAAGATTTTCTTGTATTGGCTTACAAGTTTCCTTGGGATAAATTACCATTAAGAGAGAGAAAGAAAGAGATGTTATTTTGTCTGGATATGATATGTAGCACCCGTGACCTCTCTCTTCTCTTCTCTTCCCTGATCAATCATTCCTGCCCCTTTGTGGGTCTCACTTCCCTTCCCTTCCCTCCCACCACTAATTAAACAACTCTATTTTTATCCATTTTCGCCCAACAGAAGTTCAGCCCGTGAACAACTCCTTTTTTAAGGAATTTTTTTTTTTTTTTTTTTCATTACTAGGTGGATAATAGATCGATGAATATTTTCATTATGTTGGGAGATGCATCTTACCGAACTAATGAAAATATTCTATCGAAAATCTCCGAATATATGATTGGCTTCTACCGTCGGTTTTGCTAACTACTAAACGTGTTGTGATTTTGTAATAAAAAATAAAAAAATAAAAATTTAGAAAAAAAAAAAAGGTTCCTTCTTAATGCTATCACCCTCTTGGACCTCTATTTTGACCTTCAAATGTTTATAAACTATTCAAAGATTGCAAAAAATAAATAAATAAATGTAATCAAGTTACATGAGATTGTAGGGTTTAAAGGGAATGAGAAAGAAGAAGAAAATGAGAAAAGGGAAGATGGGTTGAAGAGATCAAATTTCTATGGAGCTAGCTAGTTACTAGGTTTTTTAAACTTAATATGTCTTTGATGGTAATTAATTTGCTCATGGGTATTTTTGAAAGAGGGAAATATGGGGTGTAGAGAGAGCTTGAAGGGGTTGCAATATCCCCGCCTTCTTGCCATTGGTTTTATGCAGTATTTGGCCCCTTTAGCTCTATTAGTTATGATGAGCTGAAAATTTTGTTTATCTGGATCATGCAAATTAAGATAGTAAATTTTTAGTATCTTGTTCTAGCTTATTTATACCAAAAGGAATAGAGATACAGACTTTTTTTTTCCCCAATTTTTGTCACTCCTCCTAGTATCTTTGAAGAAAATTACTAGATTGTGTTTAATACAAAGCTCTTGGGCGAGATGGTACGCTTACCCTTTTTTTCAAACATTATTGAGGGATTGTGTTAATTTTGATAAGGTGGTTATTACTATATTTCACCATTGTCGCCGGTGGCCTTCAACAAGCGTCACTAGTCATCGATTTCTAAAATGTAGAAAATGGTTTTAAAAAAATATTAAAAAATAAAATACATTTTTGAGCAGTAGAAATGGGTTCAAAAAAGCGACAATTTCTTGGAGATATCTATGAATTACGACTCCATGATTCTCAAATTATTTGAGGCATCCATTTAAATTATTAGTAAGCTCCCACGTTTTTTAAATATACTTATTGACTAAAAAAAAAATGAGGGGCACAAATATTCTTTTGTCATATTTTATCAATTTATTAAAAATCTAATTTTTCTTAGGGGAACCCTTCAATATAGTGATCTTATACCAAGGTCTTTTAGGTATAATTAAAAACGTACTCTTCTTTTTAAAGAGATGAACCTAACTAATATAGCCTTGATTCCTAAATTTGAAGATATATATATATATACAGACATGATAATATAAGGCGGGCCTTACGCAAAGTTGCGTAAGGTCGGTTCCATATGGCTAATTTTATATCACAGTTTGTAAAACTGACCGTTGGATTAGATGCCCCACCTTTGTATGTCATGCCTGCAAAAAATCACAGTGATCTGACGGTTGGTTTTTGAAATATGTTATTATGAAAATATGTAACTTATTTGTTCTTCAAAATATCACCATCTTTTTAACGGTAGTTATTTCAAAAACCAACCGGATCACTGTAATTTTTTGCAGGCATGACATACAGAGGTGGGGCATCTAATCCAACGGTCAGTTTTACAAACTGTGATATAAAATTAGCCATATGAAGCCGACCTTACGCAACTTTGCGTAAAGCCGGCCTTATATTATCATGTCTTTATATTATCATGTCTGTATATATATATATATATATATATGCCTCCATGCATGGTTGCTCACTTTTGACAGCTCACTTTTGACAGATAAGTCGTTCTTTGGCAACGAACATGGTTAATTTAGAAAGAAAGTAATTCCTAAAATTTTGGCTGATCCGGCCGGCTCTTATGTACTATTTAATTTGTTTGCAAAGTCTAAGATAAATATTGCTAGCGTGCAAATTAAATGTTCGGCTAGAGGGTTAATTTGCAGAAATATGCTGATTAAGGTTCACTTTTTAGTTAGAATTTTAGTGAGCTAGAGAGATGGCTCAATTCTGTGTCCAGAAAAGTCCTAACTCTAAAATTTGCAGAAGTCTTGATCTCCTCTTATTTCTTAATGATACATGTAGAAAAACTTGGACTAGTATAACTTTCCTTTCGACTTGTTATTTTCTTCGCAAAAATTGCAAGAACTACTAGCATAACTAAATTTGTTGGTCGATCTTCTCAAAGAAAATATTAAGATTAATCAATATTGGATATTGTACGTTGATTCACTAAAAAATTTTAGAAGTTCGAACCACTGCAAGGTAGTTCGAATCACTTCTTACGGTCAAGATGAAGTGATGGGTTTCGAATGCCTCAATTAAGAGGACTTTTAAGGAAACAGGCCAATCGAATTAATCATAACAAATTAGAAACCAACAACAATAGAAATTAGAACAGTAAACTAGAAAAATAAATAGATTTAAATGAAAATAAATGGATAAAATAGTCATCCGTACGGCTTGAACTACCCTCGAGCCCTTTGAACAACCTAATTATAATGCTTGAAGGAATATTTCACCTCTAAAGTGAACAAGGAAAGATAAAACAAACTTCAAACAGCTCTACCCGTTCCTTGCTCCTTGAACCAGTTCTCTAGTAGAATAGGTTAAAAGGACTCCTTCCTTCAAATTTCAAAACGGCTCTACCCGTTTCCTCGAACCTCAAAGCATCCCTTTAATGGAATAAAATTAAGAGGAAACTGTTCCTCCAAATTTTAACACAACTCTCTCCACCACCATGCCACCTTGGAACGCCTTGAATTGACTCTGAGCACCTTCTTATCGTCTTCGAATAGCCACCGGAACACCCTACTACGGAGCCTAATTCGGCCAAGTAGCAATAGGGCTCTCAAACACCTTTCTGCAGAAGAAATAAGATTTGAAATTAACTGTTGTGTATGTTTGAGATATCTTTTCATTGCTTCTAAACCTTTTATTTATAGACTTCATCTGTAATCTCCTTTTCAATTCCAAATTCTCTTTGTTGTTCTCCTTAATTTCCTTATCAGGATTCTTCATTCTACAACTTCACCAATCTTAAAGGACTCCTCCTCGAACCCAACAATCATTCTTCAGATAAGAAGAATTTTTATTCTAAGTGTATTACTGTACTTCGAATTCTTTTTCCTCCTATTCCTCTTTACAATCAATTATTTCAGAAGATTAATATTTATCTTAATATAAAATAAACATAAATTTTTATCCTTATGTTTTATCTTATACTCTGGATATTAATCTCTTTACTTTTATCCATTTTTTCTCGGAATATTTATCCTTAACGGCTTCTCCTATTTATGAATTTAATTCATAATATAACTTCTTCCACATTTCAACATGTGTCATCCATTTATTGGATGGTATATATATATATATATATATATATATATATATATATATATATATATATATATATATATATATATATATTATCTTTTTTTTTTTTTTTTTATCAAAAGCAATGCATCTTATTAATTGAAAAAAGAACCTTACGACATTAAGTCTCCGTCCAGAAAATGCACAAGCCAATCCGGAGGATGATCTTTCCAACTAAAAGAAGAACAACCTTCTAAAGCATATTTAGATGCTTTATCAGCTGCCTTGTTACAAATTCTAGGAATTAAAGTCAGTTCCGCCCGTAAAAATTGAGATAAAAGATGATGACAATCTCCATAGAGAACCTCAATCTATTGGAGCATTGGAGTTTTACCCAAAATGCAATCATAAACTGTTTTAGCATCCCCTTCCACCATAACAGATTGAAAACCCATTTCCAAAGTCATTCGCAATCATTCTCGGAGCGCATACGCCTCTACCAACATGGCACTAGGCACATTCACCATATGAATTACAAAACCAGCAAGACATTTTCCGCTATTATTTCTAAGAATCATTCCAATACCACCAGCACATGAACTCTGTTGCCATGCTCCATCAATATTCAGTTTAACCATGAAAACAGGTGGCGGCTGCCAACGCGAATTATTACTATGGCCATCCTCATGATAATGATTTATTTGCACACTACTATCCACCCTTCGTTGCATCCCATTACAAATATCAGAATATTCTAATGCATCCTTCATAGCCTTATTGCAAACCTCCATTGGTGCCCAACGTTTTCCTGTAAAAATAAAAGAGTTTCGAGCTTTCCACACCTGCCATAAAATAAAAGCTGCAAGACTCTCACACATGTCCTCCTCTCCCGCTGCCTTCTAACGTTCTTTCAATTGATGTCAAACTTCAAAAAAAGAAAAACCTACCAGATTCGTGACATCAATACGCAGGGGGCTGCACAATATACATTGATATCCAAAAGTTTACCCCGTTTGGGATCCAACTCTTCCCCCAATCCCCGTTCAAACATAACCAATTTAGACCGTCTGCATTTCTCATCTACTACCAGTGGTTCACAATTTTCCTTTAACTTTTGTGTTTTAGATGCCTTCTTCACCTTGTGCACCATCCTCTTAGTAGTAGCATTCATTCGATCAATAGATGAATTAGCATTTTTATCAGCAGAAAAAACAATTGTAGAAGGACTAACATTGGACGGAGAAAGAGTACATTCAACAGGTACTGGATTAAAATTATCAGTTTGTAGCACGTGAAGCATTTCCTTTCGATCAGCAGTCAACCCTCCACATATGCCCAATTCCGAGGTGGCACAATCATGGATAATTGAATCCAAAGATTGCGTTTGATGTATTTTCAAATTTATGTCAACCAAAGCCCCCTCCCCCGAATCTTGTATATGATTATGGCAAGAACCCACACAATTTTCAGTAGGCAATAAAATATTCCCATACCTGGTCATAACTCGCTGAGAATCCACCAATGATTCAGTATTTGCCAATAAATTCGATCCCAAAGGATTGATTTCTTGCTCCTTAGGTCCAGCCGAATCTCGCAAATTAGGGTCCATTGACATTTCCATTGAATTTTCCATTCTCAAATCCCTTGTATCCTGCAAATTAACAATAGCAGTTTCCTGATTCAGACCATTACTTCCAAAAATAGCTTCATTACCGTGTTGGCTTGCACGAACCTCAGGAAGCGTTGCCGCCTCTACCATCGGACTGGTTTTCTCACGTAAGGCAGAAACCCCTTCTCTGATATTCACGGTAGTAGCATTTGATTGCTCTTCAAACCTACGAGAAAAAGTATGAGCAACCCTTCTACCTTGCGTGGGTTTGGCCCTAAGCCAAGGCCCATACTGGTTGCCTACAGTAGGCCCACTAACCTTATCATGGAATTTCTTGGCACAGTTACGATCATCATGACCAATAAATCCACAAAATGACAAAAGGTGGGTAATCTCTCATATCGGAACTCCACCCACACCCGTTCTCCAGTCTGTGTTACTATTTGACCACCCGACGCAAAGGTTTATTAATCGGAACTTTAACTTTAACTCGAACAAAAAAACCTTGTTCATCAACATCCGCCCGCCGACCAACGTCAACCAATTCACCTATACGGTTGCCAATCTCGCTAACCACTGCAGAACTTGTACAGTCAAAAGGGACCCCCCAGAGTTGAATAAAAAAATCCACAGTATGAAACACAATATTTTTTATATGCATTCCTTCTTTCCAAGGTTGAAGCAAAATGATATTATTTTCAAAAGTCCAAGGCCCCCCATTCAACACCTTTACCATTTGAAATTCACAGTGAAACTTAACGTGAAAACTACCATCACTCACCTTTACCATCTTCACTTTCGCATCCACACCCCATGCCTTTCTCAATGCTTCACCATCACTCACCTTTACCATCTTCACTTTCGCATCCACACCCCATGCCTTTCTCAATGTATCTCTAATCGCTCGCTTATTGAATGATTTCCCCGTAAGAATCTTTGCGAGAATACTAAACTGGCACACCTCCAAACTACTCTTATTCGACTCATCAATGACAAAAAGATCTTCTTCCTCAGCTGTTGTTGACGAAATAGAGACCAACTCGCTAACTAACTCTTCAGCCATTCCCCCGTTACCTTAACAAAGTAAAACGGGAGGGAATCCTTCCACTGAGAGAAGGTGAAAAAACTCGCCAGGAAGACTTCTATACATGCCAAACATTTATTTTATATATATATACACACACACACACTAGCTTGTTGATTCAAAAGAATTAATACCAAAAGTAATATGGAAAAAACTAGAGAAAACACTTCTATACATGCCAAACATTTATAGAACAAAAACTTTATTCGAGAAAAACACAATAAACTAGAAAAGTAGAATGGTATTGTGGTTTTCTAAAGTAGAAAATAACAAATTAACAAAGATGACAATTTCTATATACTTTTCTGAAAAAATATTCTAATAATCTTAAAATAACTCATAAATCATAAAATAAAATAAAATAATAAAAATTTAAAAAAAAAAAAAAAAAATACCTTAATCTAAAATAAATTCCGACTCTAAAACATAAAAATAAAACAAAAACAGAAATGATCAAAAATAGAAATTATTAAATAAAAGTAGCAGAAATTGCCCTTAAACGGCTTTTTTGAGGTTGCAACTCATAATTAATGATGTAATAGTTAAAGTCGGTGTAGGGTTCAGAAAAAGCTAATTTTCAAATTGGAGTGGCTTGCAAAAATCAAACATCATGCTGCAAAATTATGGTGGTTTGAAGTAAGACGATTCCTATTGCAAGAAACGACCTCTCAAAATCTCAGCTATGCATGCTGCATGCACTTTGTCACTCAAAGAAGAGTTATCTTTTCCAAGATTATTTCTATGTTTTATCTCAATCGTGCTGTGTTGTTTGAATTGGTCTGGAGATTGCTCATTCATTTTAGCAAATTATGGTTTGAAGAGACCAGCCAACAACTCACTAGCTTGTAATTGAAATGGTTAAATTGCATGTACTTTCAAATTTTAGTTTTTTTAAGTTGAACATAAGAACATCAGAGTATATCAAATTATATACAAAAGTACTAGCATGAGGTCTCCAACCTAAGACATTACAACCCAAACCCCACCTCTCCAATCATCTGCGCTCACCAGCTGCATTGGCCATAGGTGGTTAAACTTTAGGTTGAAGCAGTGAAATTTGTCAAAAATAATCTAACTCATTGATAATTAAAATGAATAATATATATATATATATATATATATATATATAGTTTTCAAATTTTATAATAAAAAAGTACAACCATGGACCAAGCCATGTGTAGTTGAGGGTGGCAATTGCCCCACTCAATTTTTTTTAAAAAAAAAAAATCAATTTTATACCCTATGTAATATAAATTATAAAAATCTTGAATCCGCCCCTCAATTATTTTTGACCCCCTCCATTTTACTTTCCTTCCCCTTTTGCTTTTTAATTTGTTATTATGTATTTGGTAAATAGAGTTAGAGTTTGATTTTCCATTACAAGAATTAGGCAAATCTTTAATAACTTCATTGATGATAGCTTGGTTTTATTTATTGAGAGAATGGCATTTGATAGTATTGATAAGAGTATCTCCAAAGATATGCTATTTGAGTTGCCATTGCCAAAATTTGGTATTGGCACCCAAATAAGTTGCTTCAATGATGTGCCACTTGAGATTTCAAAATTTGACAATGCATGGCATGTAGGGCTACCAAATTTGGCACTTGTGCCAAGTCATATTTTTCCTTCAAAAATGAGAAATGCCAAAATACAACATTAATGTATTAAAGCATATATGAGCCAAAATTTGATATCGAAGGCGCCAAATTTTGGCATTAGCACACCAAATGTCATGAATGCATTGGAGATGCTCTAAGGATGCCATCATATAACACTTTCAAAATATAGGACCCCATTGAGGACAATTGTAAATGTATTGAATATTTTTTATCAAATATCAATGGATTATAATTTTTTGCAATTTTTTTTCTACCTCAAACTAATAGGATAAATTTTTTAAACAAATTAACATTCTCGATTTTTTAAATTGAAATAAACTATTAACAATTAATTAAAATTCGCCCCTCCTCACCCGAATTCCTGGCTTTGTAACTGAGTACAGACCAAATTAGAAGGAAGGAAAATATATTTCTTTTTCAAATTACAACACACAACTAATTGGCTAAGGATGTGCAGACAGGGTCGTCTAATCCAGCCAGCAGCCACCAAATCTAAGCAACTAGAACAGAACACAGGAAGGACTCAAAACATTGGCATATTCAAGCACGAAAACATCCAAACCTTGCACACACATGACTTTCTTTTTAAAATGTATTCTCTCTCTAGAATGAAAACTTGAAACCAACAACGTTCTCTCTCTCTCTCTACCCATAGATATACAATACAAGAATAAAAACAAGTAAAAAACCATGAACCCTGTCTCATTCTCCAGCGCGGAATCTTGAAAACAATAATGCACTCGATCTGTGTGTGAGAGAGAGAGAGACATTTGAGCTGTACAATTCACGAGAGTGTGAAGCCACTGCCATGAGCCACCAATAAAACGAACAAAGTTCATATGATCTGTTGGAACCCTAGAAATATCTTGTGATCTTTCCTTGTCATTTTATCGATCTACTTTATTTTGTTTTTTTAATTTTTTTTATTGGTTTTTCACAATCTTCCTTGGTATGTATATATATTGGAATAATTTTGTGCACATTTGCTAAATTAAAATCAATATGATGTCTTTAATTAACAAACTTTGCATCTCAAAATACGTAATGTGAAAAATTATAACAGATGAAAACTGTTAACTGTTACAATTTTTTACCGACGGTCATAATTTTTCATAATGATAATTTTGAGAAAAGATCAATGTGATTTTTAGTATGCATGACATGCATGAAAAAAGTACGTAATTCATCGATCGGTTTTTTAAAATAAGGACATCATGCTAATTAACTTTAATTAAAATTAGTATATGTGTCTATATATATATATACACACAAAGTATCTATTATCTATTATTTATTATTATATTATATGTCAAATCCTCTTTTTAAGTGCTAATGGGGCAAGCTTTCACTATTTGCTTTTTTTTAAAAAAAAAAACCACACCCCTCACTACAGAAAAAAAATAAAAATAAAATAAAAGCAAAATTAAATAGAAGGATTAATAATTAGAATCTAATGGATGTTCAGTACTTAAAAGATCTATTAATAAATAATATTTTTATTTTATTTTTTATAAATTTAAAAATCCCAAAGAACATTGCCCGAAATTTCCACTATAAACATACATTGCATAATAACTAAGGGCTCCTACCCCATCCCATCTAGGGATGTCAACGGGGCGGGTTTGGGACGGGTCATCCCTTTTCCGACCTCGTCCCATTTAAGAAAATCTCATCCCGTTCCCGTCCCAAACCCTTGACGGGTCAGGATTAAAAATCCCATTCCCGTCCCAATTAAAATATCCCATCCCGTTACCTCCCCGTCCTGTTTATTTTGGCGGGACGGGTTAAACGGGTCATGCGGGTCACAAGTTATCTAATATTCCAAAAATACAAATATGCTCAATTTACAGTAATTGGACAAACAAGTAGAATGGTAAAGTCAAAAGTTTCATTTTCTTCCCTTTTCAAGGCAACCAAACAGTATATTATGGCAAAATGCAGCACGATTCTTGATTTAAATTTAAAAAAAAAAAAAAAAAAAAAAACCTAGCCCATTATCACCAGCCTTGACATCTTTAACAGTACCAAAATCACAATCCAAACTGTTATCTTTCTCTTTGGCATTTTATCAAACAGTTTCAAAGCATCACCCAAAGTCACGAAAAAAACCACACTTCCACAAAGCCAAGCTAAGATTCATACTGTATTTAAAAGAGAAGTAGAAAATGAAGAACTTCAAACTTCTATGAACACAGTAACTAGAATAGAATGGAGACTGGTAATATATATATATATATATAAAGCCATACCGTGAAGTCATGATGCAGTGGCCGTAAGGTTGTCGACGAGCAACGTGGAGACGATGGAAGCTTGCTAGCGGACTGGTGACGGCTAACGGCGTGCAATTGTGAGGCGGTGAGTGGACGACTGGACGGTGCGATTGTGAAAAGGCTTGGGACCAGGGGCTTGGGAGTGGACGGTGCATTGTGAAGCTTGCAATTGGTGCTGGTGTTGGACTTGGGAGCAGGGGCTTGGGAGCAGAGGCTTGGGCAGCGTGAGTGGAGGACTGGTCGACGGCGCAGCTGAGGGAGTGAGGGCTGAGTTCGAAGGATCAAGAAAATGAGGGTAATTGGAGCATTTAGGGTTTGTCTTATGAGGGTGTAAGGGTAATTTTAAATGCTAAAATAAGGGTGTAATGGTAATTTCAAGTTAAAATAATTGTATATATATATATTTATATAACCGGGTCGGGTCAGGTTTATAAGTGCATATCCCGAACCCGACCGGGTTTTAAAATCCAATCCCAAACCCGCCCCTAACCCTATTAAAATATCCCAAACCTGTCCCAATAGGGACGGGGCGGGTACCCGGTTTGACCCGCAAAATTAACATCCCTAATCCCATCCAGTTATTTAGCAAAACCATGCAAAAAGAGTGCAGCTTTCCAAGATGTTAGTTGATGTCATCTATTCCTCTTCCCAATTCACCTCTTTCATCATCACATAATCTAAGAATGACACAAACCCCAAAACTCCCCTCCCACAAAGATTTAAAAAATAATAATAATAATAATAATTGGCTAAAAGTTCGATGCTTATTGTATAAAGTCCTCCCATATTTTATTTTTACTTTGAAAAGTTCTAATTAAAAAAATTTTACTGTCTAAAGTTTTAATTTTTAAAAAAATCTATTTATTTGTGGACAAAATTGCTCTTAGATTCTCATATGTTTCCCAATGCACTCCTCCTCTTTCTCCCCTTCTTCTTCTTCTTCATCTCCCACTTACTGGCCATGGCTACATCCCCTGCGAGCGTAGCTCCACTCTCTCTTCCTCTCTCTTTCTTTATTAGCTTCATCCAACTCAGTAAGCATCAAAATGGCGTGAAGGTTGGAGGTCGACAGCCATGAAGGCCGCCGATGGTGGGATTAGCAAGAAATCACGGAGGCCGACCACGATGTTCAGGTCCGACCATGCTCCGGTCAGTGTGTGATTGCGTGAGGACTGATGATCTTCTTCTCCAGTAAGATCGCACCCAACCAATAACCCACCACTGAGTCCATATTTGATGCAAATCGCCAGATCTACACACCGTCTCCATCGCCGATCTCCTTTTTCGGCGAAACCGCACTCAACCAACCCACTGTTGAGTGCATATCTAATGCAGATTGCCATATCTTATGCATGGCCTACTGAAAATATCCTACACTTTCATTTTAAACGTAGACTAAAGTAACCATGAGACTGAAATTTAATTGTGTAATATATATTTTAAACAATCAATCAGTTGATTAAATACTATGTACGCCAAAAATTACAATGATCCAATGGTCGATTTATCAATAACGTCACTATGGAAAATTGTGGTAATTTCAAAGATCATAGTTTTACACAGTTTGTAATTTGAGATGATGACATTAGTTAATTAAATATGATTTTTGGCATGTACAATATCCACAAAAAGATTATATAATCTAATGGTCGTTGTCAAAATATATATTCCATAATTAATTAAATGCCCGCATATGTGCATAGAATTGGGACTGATTGATTTTCATATATTTCCAACATGGTAATTTCACAGCTAATGAACTGACAATTATCTTAATTCTTGTAATAAAAAAAATATAATTATATGAATATGAAGTTGAATTTCATAAGATTTCAACTCCTAATATTAAGATAATAAGAATCAAATACGTACGTGAAAGTACTCTGTATCCATGGAAATTGGGTATTGAAAACTGATAGCATATGATTTGACATCCAACTAAGCTTCATCTTGGTTCTCGAAGCACAAAGCAACATACTAAATTACTAATACACACACGGATTTAGAATTCTGCTCCTTAATTAATGGGTTAATCAACAGAAATTGATCCAAACGTAGTTGAAATCCCTCCCCACCGTTAAATTGCACCATAAAATTCCTCATCCATCTATACATATATTCACACACTTGGCTTTGCTTGTTTCGACGTAAAATCGTTGGAAACATTTATTTATTTATTTATTTTTATTTTTATTTTTTTTTCATGTTTGTTTGTGTGAAAAAGGATGGGAGAAATATGAATCATTTACCAGCAATCAGGACTATTAGTTCATCACTAGTGTCACATGCATAAGTGGCATTTTTTAATAGCGATATTTCATAGTAGTATAATATTGGGAGTACGTTATTAGCACGTGATTGTGAAGGGTTTGGGTGCCAACCTAGTTGGATGCTTGGCCCTCTTTGATGCTTTTAACTCTTTTCTTCACAATTCGGATCGCCGAAAATTGAAACAGTTTTTCTTAGTAACATATATGAGAAACTAACCGTTAGATTAATGTGATTTTTGGCATGTTTGACATACATATGCATAGCATCTAATCCAACGGTCATTTTTTCAAAATATGCATCTTACAATTACCTATGACATACATGTTTGACCGTTGGATTGCTCTAATTTTTTGAGAGCATGGTATCCATAAGAAATTTGTCTAATCCAACAATGTGTTTTCCTAAATATTATATATATTTAATGGTTACCGTAAGATATTACAAGCTAATACTTAGCCTAGTGGTAAGAATAGTTACATAATTTTATTTATTTTATCAAAATGATTTGTGTTGGGCTTAACGGATCGGGCTGGACCAAACAGATATGGATCGAATCAAACTGGCTATTGGACGAGCCAATGGACGAATCGAATAAGATCGAGTTAACGGATCAGTTCGTGCCTCTTATTAAACTCGGAATGGGCCGGTCCATTGGACAAAAATCCTTAACCCAATCCAGTTCATTTCCTATGAATCATATCAGCCCAGTCCATTAGTTATTGGACCGGATTGGACCTAATCCATTAGCTTATTAGATCAATCAGTGGACCAAATGGGCAGCTCGTCCATTTTGACAACACTAGGCATGGGGCGAGAGAATCCAAGCAACACATGGAAAACGGGCAGCACTGCCATTTCACCCCAAAAAAACTAAAAGGAACCAAATGACATGCCTATCCCCAATACTTCATAGAAACGGTGGATGTGCTCCTCTAATTGTTGAGGTGGCATATCATTATTGGTTGCACCAGAAGAAATCAGCCATCCTAAAAGGGCAAACTTCACCATACAAAGTTGTACTACTTATTTTTAAAAAGTTAAGAATAATTAAAAAAAAATTAGTGCAAGCTAAGTGAATAAGAAGGATGCATTATCATTTTATAATTATTCAGTAATTTTGGGAATAATTCAAGAATCTCAAAAATAATTAGAGAATTATTCATAATTTTGAATAATGAAGAATAATTCAAAAAGTATTGGGATATGGAGGACAAATTTTGACTTTATTAGCTCCATGAAAATCCATGAAAAATAATTTGAAAGATAACTTGGACTAGATCTGAGATCATATTGCAATTTTCTCAAAAAAGCTAGGATTATATTTCAATTTAAATAATCACGTGACATTCTCCATGGTGGCAATCCCCAATTTGTGAGGAGCTGTACACTGAAAGTGGACTACCAAGATAGATACGTATATATATATATAGGGCTTCAAATTTAGATCATTGTCACCAACGGCAAGCTTGTGTGGCACACACTCAATGGAGCTTCAAACAATCCCACGTCCACCTTTTCCAGGTACCTCTCTCTCTCTCTCTCTCTCTCTCTCTCTAAGTATGATTTTGAGAGTTCAACTGGTTGAGCTGATTGCAGTTGGAATTATAAGACATGGAGTAGGATGATAATGGAGCCTTTTCAAACTTCTACATATGCAATTGTTTCTTAAACCTCACGGCTTTTCTTATCTGGGTTCTGATGATATTTCTCTGTGAAATTGAATTGCGTCTGATAAGGGTACTGCGTTCTTGAGTATTATTCATGGGTATTTACCAAAAAAAAGAAAAAAAGAAAAAAAAACATTTGTTTCCCAAAAGATGAGTATTTTTCATGGTTAGTTTCAATTGAAAATTTTAGTTTTCAAAGACGGCTGGAAAGTTGATAGTAATATATTTGATGGAAGATAGATTACTTCTAGAAATTTATGCTTATTTTTTAGTGCCTATTGTACAAGAGAAAAGCTTTTCAATTATGGATATGGGTTTTGAATCCAATTGAGGCTTCTGTTTGCTGGTTAATCCAAGGATGGCTTTAATGTCAGCTTTGGAACACATAAATATCTCTACTAGGCAAAGCACCTCTGTTTCTGCAAAAGTTGTTCTTTATAATTTCGTTAGTTTCCTGGACACTCTGAATACTTGAGTCATACATGTATTCATTAGTATGTATCAAGTTCATATTGAGAAAGTCTTTAAATTGTACTGGAGCTTTGTGTCATAGTCATTCATAGAAGAGGGTTTGAGCGAAAAACAGAACCGACATTATAAATTCACATTATTAAGAATTACACATTCTTTCATGAAAGTCTACTGACTAGCCAAACTTGTATCGGGAGATTGCATAAACCAAAATCCAAATGAAATTGTTGAATCTTCGTTTTGTTCTCTCCAATTTTGAATAAGAAGAAATCTAAGAGGAAGACAGAGGACCACCATAATCAAATTAATATGAATACCTGATGCATAACAAATTTAAAAGGAAAAGATGAATATAGATTGTCTGTATAAGCAATGTTTTAAAATTTTGGTTTGCCTATGACTTGGCTCGTGTTTAAAATAAAGCTTTAAATCCTAATCTTTCATTTTTTCTTTGAAATTCCATCAAAATAATGGTGATTATGTTAGAGAATTTTCCATTTAGTGCGCTTCCATTGATTGAATTTCCAATGTGCTAGAAACAGGTTGAATATATAGCTTATAATGAATATACGGTTAGGTCCAATATAAAGTTGTGATCAATTAAGTTCATTGGGTTATGGTGCTCCTTAGTTGTATAGGATATTATTCTTGTTGCTATTTTTGAGATGTTAAGTAAATGTAGGCCTATTTTCCTTATTTTAGGAATCCAATAATGGGAAGGATTCTACAATGCTTTATTATAAATAGGCTAGGTCCCCTTTCCTCTTCATATATGCGTGTTGCATTCTCTGCCAAGGGAAGTTTGTGATGATGCACCTGGGACTCTCGCCAAAATAAGGCTTGTACAGTTTTCAAGCTTATTTACAGGATATATCTAATCAATTACCCATGTTGGTTGGATAAGATAATTTAAAAATCAATTGATTGCATGCATTATGTTTGGATGATATTGAATAATTGTATTATTTTGAATTTTTCTGCCATTTGGAATGCCATCTACTCTTACTAATTAAATGCATATTATTGAAATGCTGACTGAAAATAACTGTGTGATGGAAACGTGGTGTTGAGATAGCACTTGGTCTGATGGGCCTTGACTTAGCCTTGAAAGCGAAGCCTCCTAAACCGATGGTAGCACTTTTGAATAAAAGGCTAATTATGAGAGGTGGGAGGTGTTGCTCAAGCTTGCTAAAACTCACCCCCGGGCTGGGGGGTGGTGGTGGTTTTGAAGTTTAAGATGTTCAGGCATTGTTTGTCCATTGTGGTCTTGATGATCGGTTCGGTATAATCTTATCTTGTTTACCATAAAATAATAAATTTTAATCCCTGATATGACCTATTTGTCTAAGTTGACTTTGTGATAACTGTTGTTGTAGGGTATGTCTGAATTTTGCAGTGTCTTGGAGATATTTTCTAGTCTTCTGGGGTGCAATTCGTGGTTGCATTTGATGTTCTAATCTATGTATCTCAGTAACAAATATATCATTTGGACTTGTGGTAGGGAATGTGTTGTTCTTGGTGCAGCATCATTTATGCAAGTGGAAGAATCAAGGTAGATTTGTTTCAGATCTCAAATCTGTTGGGGATAGATTTGTCCAGAAGCATATGATATCAAGAAGAAGATATTCTTCAAAAATTGTTGGAGCTTCCATTTCTTGTTCAAATGGGGCAGAGAAGGATCCACTTGTGCTTTCTGATAGACAGCTAAGTGATGCAAGAGTGATTTATTGTGTAGCTCCTGCCATGGGTCATAACCAGGTAAAATGAGTAGTGTCTGCTTTCACATGGATTTGATCCTATGGTGTTTCTTGGCCAAATTATTTTCTTTGATCTATTTTCTTGAAATCTTTATTTTATTTCAGTTACATTTGCTTGAACATCATGTAAAACCATCATGTGTCAGTTCAACAATGTTACTAATTCTGACTGGGAGAATGAACCTATTGGGAGGTAGGTCAGGTCAATCAATTTGACTTGACAGGTTAACATTCATTGACTGATGGCACAGGCTTGTGGAAAGACAAGAACAAAAAATACCTACCTCTTTTCTTCTCTCTCTCTCTCTCTATATATATATATATACACACACACACACACACACACACACACACA
>JAESVK010000481.1:224803-234859 GCA_017140935.1 Hamamelis virginiana | reverse complement strand
TTCTCTCTCTCTCTCTCTATATATATATATATATATATATATACACACACACACACACACACACACACACACGAGTAAACCATATTCTCCCAGTTGGCAGTCCCCCTCTACACATTGTAGGGACATGGTTTAATAGCAGATGTTTAATTAATGATTGCCTCCGTTCCTTCTGTTTTTCTTACTGGATGAGTAATATATCCAGAATTCACACTTACGAATTTTTAACTTTTCAATCTCTTACTGATGGTTTTTCTAATGCCTATGCAGTCTGGTATAATAAATAAATTCTTTTGAGTGAAATTTCTGTGTTTATACTGCTGACAGGAGTCACATCCAGAATCACATTTTAGAGTTCCTGCCATTGTGAGTGGTCTTGAAAAGATGGAGCTCACTTCAAAGGTATCAGACACAGTATAAATGTTATAGGTCATTAATCACTGTTTTTGAATTTGAATCTGTGTTCACTTTGTCTGTGTGCCTTGTTATATTAACTTCTTTGAGACTTTTGGAGGGATATTTTTACTTTCCTTATTCTATATTAACTTTAATACTTGAATGGTTCATTCATCTTTCCAGATTTAACAAATATGGTTTTTGAATGTATTACATAGTGGTAATACCAAGATTATAAAATCTTAGTATAATTAATTAATTAGTGTATATGCATTCTCTTAAGACGTGTAGGATCTTTCAATATCTCAAGTTCTCTTGTGGAAAAGGCATCTTAGGGTATGAAATGACCCTTCCCCAGGAATTCTTTCAGATTGTGAGCTCATTTTTATTTTGTTTGACTGAAAGATTGTGTGAGCTCATTAGAATTGAATATAATCCCCCAATGCAAGTTAGGAAATTGAAAAGATAAGATTGAGGAATTAAAACTTCTTGAATGGAAAAAAAAATTACAATTATTTTCTTTCTAACAAATTTTATTTTTTCATTTATCCTAAAACTTTTAATTTATATTTATAGTGTCTCACTTCTTTAACTTATATCTATATGATCAGAAATGATCCAGTCAGCATATGCTTATAAAAGCTTATATAAGCATGAAGCCCATAGATAATTGTGGGATACATATTTTGAAAAATTGATCGTTGGATTAGATACTCTACTTATGCATGTCATATCTGCCAAAAATCAGAGTGATCCAACAGTCGGTTTCTCAGAAATGTCACTGGGAAAAATTGCGACAGTCTTCAATTGTCACAGTTTTTCATAACTGTATTTGAAATTCCGACGTTGGATTACCGTGATTTTTGGCATACATGACATCCATAAGTACAATATCTAATTCAACGGTCAGTTTTTCAAAATATGCATCCCACAATTATCTAAGGGCTTCATGCTTACATAAGATATATAAGCATATGCTGACTAGATCGGGACTGTCTATATGATTATATTATGTATTTCAGTACGTGATATAATATTTCTACTGAATAAAACGATACAAATGAAATTGGAACAGTGGGTCTCATTTAGTTCATTTGTTTGGTCTCCCAAAGAAAATGTCCTCACTAATGGGTGTTAGGCAGAAATAGGTTATTCACATTTTTTGAAGGAAAGTTAGGAACTTGGAGAAGGTAAGAAGTTATTTGTGGTTCCTTAATCAATTGCTGAAGCAGAGTTCGTGACAGTGGCTTATATTGTATGTGAATTAGTATGGGTGAAGATTCTCTTGAAAGAGATTTGATTTCCTACTCGAGGATTCATGAATCAATATCCGACAACAAGGCTGTTAAAAGTATTGTGCATAATTCAGATTTATGAAATTGAGATATCAGCGAGCAGACAATTTGTATTGCCAGTTATATATAGTTTTCAATATTGGTGTGTATCAAACATGATTTCCTGATTTGCCTGATACATGCTGTTATTGTTCATATGTAGTAATACTTGAGATATTTGTTGATCACATTTCGTTTTACCTTTTTTTTTTTTTTTAATGAGGATGAGAAGCCATTAGAGGAACCAAAAAGGCAACCAAACCCATCAACAATACAACCTATTGGCAAAAAGAATGTTCTACAGAACCATCCCTCAACTCTCAAAAATAAAAAAACCAGTGACACGATCATGGGGGAAAAAGTATCCCATGAACCATTGGAAAGTATGAGCTCCTTTTTTGGCCAAATGTCTGCCCCAACATTGATTAATCTATGAATCTAAGAGAAAGAAACACTGATTTCTCTAGCAATATCCAAAATCTCTCTCATCAAATGTCAAAGCTTCCAGTTACCCTCATTACCCTCTTTAGCCCACATTATGATAGAATATGAATCTTTCTCCACCAAAATATTCCCCAAGCAGCCTTGGCAATCTTATGCCAACCAAGAGAGAGCCAATTTCTGCTTCAATAGCAAAGCCCAAACAAAAAGGCTTAAAGAGATTATACACTCACCTTAACTTTTAAGTTTCAAAAAATACCTGCATCTTCCAAAGGCCCTGGTTTGCCTAATGCATACTAACCAAAATTAAATTTAATATTCAGAAAAAGAGGAGGCTGCCAGTTCTAGTACTTGGTAATAGAAGGAGGTTTAGACAAGCACCTTGCTTTCTAGTTCCTCAAAATAAAAAAGAGAGGGATGCCTTGAAACGCGTCTGGATGTAGACACCCAAAAGGAGCTAATTTAACAGTGTTGGATATAAATCCAGATTGGACCCCATTGATACTAATATGTATTAGGTGATACATCTTGCTATTTTCCAATACATTAAACCATGGTTTTGACAAACCTACACATATCTAAGAACAAACTTGTTCCTCTTCGTGAAGTTAGGTTTCTTTACTTTTCTAAGATAATGCTGCTTCCTTTAATTTTCACTCCTAATCATGATTCTATATGTCTGTTTCCTAATCTAATACCATCTTTTAATTTCTGTTTTTACTTTCCCCCCATAATTAAAGCATCAATAACCATCAAATACTTTTAATGTAGTATTATCACATTACTTGTTGAGACAAACCTGCTGATCAGTCTTTGCTTGACGTCCATAATTGCAAATTTTGAATATACAAAATAAGATCCATGTTTGTTATGGAACATAAATTATTACATGAACGTACAAGCAGGGTACCAATCCCCCCTCCAAACAAATCCAGAGAGAGAATGTGTGGAGTTATAGGTTGACAATGAAGCTTGAAAGATAGAGAGATAAGCTGTTTTAACCAATAGATGAATAGGAGTAAATAAAGAATAATTATGCATGGTATAGAAAAAATTTGGTGATAGTGGGGATGGTTTCGGGCACAATATCAATTTTAGCTTTGCTTGGGGATGGTTGCTAGTGTAAGTGAATCACTCCTCTGATTCGAAATATAATGCGGATCAAGAGAGTTTTCTATTTGATTTCAAAAGATTGTAATGATTTGAAATCCAGATTTCAAAATATAATGTCGCTCCTCAAGTAATTTGAAACTTTTAATAGATTTTCTATTATATAATGACCAATTTTGAGATAAACAACTTCTTGTGCCCTCTCATTTAATTGTGATTTACTCTGTATTTCAGTTCCGTGGCTCAAAGGTCGTTGAACTTCAAAATTTCAGACCTGCTTTGGTGGATGATATTGCAAGTGTTCACGCAAGAGCTTATGTAGCAGGCCTAGAGAAGGTAGCCTCATATTACCTGTTCTAGTTTCCTTTTTTGATCTCTAGTAGATATGCAGAAAAACTTGCAGAATTTCATTAAGGTGAAAATACCTTTTAAATGCTTGCAGTTTCATTTTTATTTTTTTAACCTTCTTAGAATATTTTGTTACTGCTTTGACTTCTGATCTGTCTAGTCATTTTCAGAATGTGTAAAAAAGGAAGTTCCCCATTGTTTTTCCTTTTGCTTGGACTATGACATCTATTTGATGTCCTTGAAACTGTGTTGCTTTTCGTGGATTATATCATTTGACTTGATTATTTGTGTATACATTTCCTCGATTGAAAATGTTAAACTTTTAATCAAATACAGACTTGTTATGTTATTTCTTTATTTATTAATATGTACTAACACTTTCTAGGTTGTGTTAAGTTTTCACCCTTTTTTAAAGACATTTTGGAAAAAATAAATTTTCAGTTCAATGTCCTTTTGGTGCTCTTTCATTCTAAGTCGCATTAATTCCCAAATTGTTCCCAAATGAATATTCCTGACTTTTTCATCAAACGAATGGAACATGAATTCATCGAGTATATTTCAACTTTTCTTGACTTATTACCAAATCTCCCAAAATATGCCAATAATTCCCAAATATGCATCCTGCTTTCAATTTGAAATTTCTTCTTGTATTTCCTATGAATTATTCCCAATATTTTTCCGAATAACTCACTAGTTCTTATTTCAATGCTGAATAATTCCCAAACCCAAATTTGTCAAACTTAGATTTTCACAGAGCCTGGGATCCTAATTTTGTATTAGCCAGGCAGTAGTTTTGGTACACTATATATTTGTAGTTTGCTTATTCCTTTTTATATATTATATTTATAGGCTATGGATCAGGCTTCACAAAAAGGTATTGTTTTCATTGATGGTTCTGGACCAACATATGCGACTGCCACTGTAAGTACGATCCTTTTACATCTTACTGTTTATCTTCTTGAGGTTGTGGATATATGCAGTCATTCTATGATAATTCTAGATCTTTATGACTAACTTTTCACTGAGTGAATGCTGCTTACATAAGGAAATCAAACACGATATTGATTGAACATTACATGTGCAAATTTGCTGAACTGCTTACTCTTAAAATATGTCAAGCAAATGTATTTGATTGAGAATTTAGTAGATGGTCATCGCTTTTGAGAGGAAGCTATCCTGAAATGACAAGGATTTCTTGTTGTTTGCTCTTCAAAATTTCTATTGTGATTTGTACTGAAGTGAGAGGCGAAGAGGAGGAAATCAAACCTCATGCATACCAATACTAATTGAACACAAAGCAGGTTATAATGTAGGATTTTTAAAATGATTTTTTTTAATTAATTGATGCATTACAAAATAGAATAATATTATAACCTTACAAAAGGATATGGGTACTACTTCTAGAACTGGTATGTTGAAAAGACAAGTTCCATTAATTATTCAAATGGCCTTGGGTTACAAATGAATGCCTCCTTATTTTTTAGGACTAACGGGCTGCAAGGATTAGTTCATCAACAATTTGGGGTTTAAGAATTTGGAGTGATGCGTGTCCTGCCAAAACTAGTTATAGGCAGGGCCTTGTCCGGCTATTTGGGTTGTGACCAGCACTGTGTGGCTGGCATATGCCATGTGAGGCATCTGTTGGTTCTTTATGTGGTTGGCCATATTTTATTATTTGTAAAGGCATATAAACCTTCTTTCAATTGGATTGATCATAATGGGGAGTGGCAGTTTATTTGAAGAATAGAGAATTTTGAGTGATTTTGAGAAGTTAGTTGCACAGCAGAAGATGAAATGAGCAATGTTAATTACCGCTTTGTTATCACAATACAACCTGATTGGATTTGTGGAGTCAGAACCAAGCTCTTTCAACTATGATTTCGGTCAAAGCAATTCACAAACTCCATTAGCCATAGCTCTAAATTCTGCCTGTGCATTGGGTCTGACAACAACTGTTTGTTTTTTGCTATGCCATGTAAATAGAGCTCTTCCTATAAAAGTGTAATTACCAAAAGTGGATCTTCAGGCTCAACTGTTCTTGCCCAATTTGTAACTTAAAAGATTTCACCTGCATGTGATTGTGTCTAGAAAACAACCACCCTTTCCTAGTAGCAGATTTCAAGTCTTAGAATTTTATAAACTGCCTCCATATAAGACTAATAAGGCGTTCGCATAAATTGACTCACCATACTAACGGCATAAGTGATATCTGGACCGGTGTGAGAAAAATAATATCAACTGGACTATCCTCACCATCCTCTTCTAATTTGTGATTTTGTTCAATTGGCCTACCCACCATTATACACAGACATTCCTGTTTCTAAGAACATACTTCCATTGTGAGATAAAGGTTCCTTGCCCATTCCCAAGTCATTTATTTTAAATTCTTTGGCTAGATAGGTCTCCAGTTTTAACATCTCTTCTATACCATTTCCAGTTAATGCTACGTCATCCACATACACAATAAGTGCAATGACCTTCCCTTGATGAATGCTTAATAAACAATGTATGATATCCATGACTTTGATTTGTAGACATATCTTTGCATGGGGTTGTAATGGCAAGAGAGAAAGTGAGAGAGAGTTAGGATTCTCTCTCATAATATTATTTATATTTACATGAGAGAAAATTACGCAAGTATCCCCTAACATAAAATATTCACATAATAAAAAGAAATAATATTCTCTCCAACAATTAGAACACTTCTTTTTCTAAGTTAGTGTTCTATGGTTCCTGGAAGTAGTTTATACATATCGTACATGCAGTTAATACCTGGCTGAGGAAGAAAGGTTCTTGGTTTGGTTGCGTACGAGACATTACTCCTTTTTCTCTAAACTGGGACATTATTGATTCATTGATAGATTTATATCTTCTAAATTTCCTTATTTTTTCCTTAACCATATCATGCACTTCATTATAAAGTCCATTTTACTAATTGGTTCTTGATTTATGTATTTTAATATTGTAGACTTTCCAGGAGTCATTAGTAGCAGCTGGAGCAGGGATTACCTTAGTTGATTCAGTGGTGATGTCTCAACCTAGTGCGTTAGTCTCTTTGTGATATTCTATTCTTTTTCACTTGCTGAACTTACTTCATTTTTGCTCAATGGAATTTGAGTATTCATTCGGAAATGGTTACACCGTATACTTCCACTTTACAATGGAAAATCAATGGATCTTGAAAATTGATGCTTATTTAGGATGTGCTCTAACGTAAACTCTTGAATTTCTTGTTTGGAGTGTCCATCTGCCAACATCTTCTGTGTAATGTCTCAGGTAACAGCATCAAAGAACAGCCAGGATCCACCTATTGGTTTTGCTTTAATAAGACCACCAGGTCATCATGCTATTCCAGAAGGGCCTATGGGATTTTGTGTTTTTGGAAATGTGGCGATTGCAGCCCGTCATGCTCAACGTGTACATGGATTAGAGCGTGTGTTTATTATTGATTTTGATGTTCACCATGGGAATGGAACAAATGATGCATTCTATGATGACCCAAATATATTTTTCCTTTCGACTCACCAAGTAAGCCATGATTTGGTTCACATAATTAATTTGTATTCTCTGTAATCTGTATATGCACTCTTAGTTTAACGTGTCCTGCAACCGAGTCACTAATTCCATATTTGGACTAACGATCTAAATGTATTTTTTTTTTATAACCAATTATGAAATTTCACCTTCTTTCGGTGGCTTTAGATGGTCAGAATTTGAGTATGAAGTCTCCAAAATGAGAAACTGAGATTTAAGTTCTCAGCTTAAAATCAGTAATTCTCAGCATAATGTATGATACATTTAGGGTCAGTTACCTGATTCTTTTCTGATATTCAATTTTAGCACTGACCAAAGCTTCTGTTAATTATAGGCCATTGTCTCTTTCTCACAGCTTAAATGCATGTTCTTTTTTGCCTCACTTGCCCTTGTAGCACTTCCAACATAGTGCATCTTTTCCAGGGTACACCCAACATAAAATTGAAAATTTTCTGCATTCATTTTCATAAGCATTTAACTAAGCTAGCTATCAACCTGATGAAATCCCCCTTTTTGTGCACTTTGCAATTTCTTTATTCAACATCAATATGTCAGTAACCTGAGATGTCGGCATAGCCATCCTAATCAACATTGTAAACCTAGATGAATGATAGCTGTTTGTTTCAGCATTTGGGAGAATTACTGCAGCTTACATAGTACCAGTACACAATAGCTTCCCAGTTTCATATATGAAAGCACCTCAATTGAGACTTTTCCAGTTTATCCTGTGCCCCTAATCGCGAATTTAGGCTCTTAATACTGAAAATGAAAATCCTTTTAGATCAGATGCACTTATTACCTGGGTTTTGCGCTGACATTGGATGCAAGTCTACCTCAGTTGTTTCATGCAGAAAATACCAACTAACAAAATCCTGTATTAATCTCTATTGATGTAGGATGGAAGCTACCCTGGTACTGGTAAAATTGATGACATAGGCCATGGAAATGGAGAAGGAGCAACATTAAATCTGCCTCTTCCAGGAGGCTCAGGTGATATTGCCATGCGAACCGTGTTTGATGAAGTCATTGTACCATGTGCTCAAAGGTTCAAGCCAGATATAATTCTCGTCTCCGCTGGGTGAGTTGCCTGTTCCCATGAAACATGCTTAATATTATTGCAAAAGGGTGTTTGGATAATTCTCATCATCATTGACTTTATGATGCATTTCAAAAAGGAACCAAGATGGTGTTTAGATAAAAAATTTAAATGATTGTATTTTGGTTCTTAGTGGCGTTTATATATATATATATATATATATATATATATATATATATATATATATAGTCCTGATCTTATCAGCTATACCTCATTTTAACTAAAATCAGCTAAGAACACAAGCCCTTAGATTCCCATTCACTTAATACATGATTCATCTCAAGATTCAAATCCAATGGCTTAAGAGTCTTAGCTGATTTTAGTTAAAATGAGGTATCCCTCATAAGAACAATTTTCTATATATATATATATATACACAGAAACGATCCTGTCAGCATATGCTTACATAAGCTTATGTAAGCATGAAGCTAATAGATAATTGTGGGATACATATTTTAAAAAACTGATATATTCATTTTAATGTGGTTCCTGAAGAGGCAGTGATTCTGGTTAAATTGGTTAAGTTACCATGGAAATTTTGAATACCCAAAATGGGGTCTGAAATTATCTCCATCTTTTGAATACCATAACAAGAAGCTTATGATAAATTAATATTCCAAATTTTCCCTTTCACTCACTTGCATTTCTTGTGATGGAATTATTTGCAGTTATGATGGGCATGTATTGGATCCCCTAGCCAATCTGCAATTTACGACAGGAACATACTACATGCTCGCATCTAATATTAAACAACTTGCCAAAGATCTATGTGGGGGCCGTTGTGTGTTTTTCTTGGAAGGAGGATACAACCTCAAGTCTCTTTCATATTCAGTTGCAGACTCATTCCGTGCTTTTCTTGGGGAGCCAAGCTTGGCGTCGGAGTTTGACAACCCTGCCATCTTGTATGAAGAACCATCTGCTAAGGTGAAGCAAGCAATCCAGAGAGTGAAACACATACATTCCTTTTGAAGATATCTAAAACTTAATGTGTTCATATACCATCTGCTAATGTCCATAATCTACTTGTAAATGTAAATATGTTCGTATAGACGACACTGTACTTAGAATTAACTTACTGGGTTCAATACTGTACTTTGGCATACAGAGTCTCAAAAATTCTGATTACATGCATTTTGTAATTAATTACTATTCAGCATGTTCATGACTTTTGTGTGAACATTTTCGTCATTTTATATATGCAAATTATATTGGTTAATTTTTGAACCAAGAGATTGTTTGATCAGTTTAATTACATTTGCAAATATCATATGTTTATGTTGAAAATTTGTTATTGGTGCCATAATCATTGAACTTTGACAGAAGATTGCTAGGGTGTTACTTACATATTTATTCTGGGCTGCGATCCATCACTACTGTTTCCTCCTTTTTCACAGAAAGAGCATGCTCATCTTTTCATGGAGAGAAAGGGTTTTATTTTTTATTTTTTTAATTTCTTTTTTAAAAGATATAAAGGGCATATTAGTAATCTTCATTTTGGTGATCTGACTGGTGCCTGAAGTGCTGTTATACCTGATTCTGAATAATTGGATGAGAGATATGATGTGAATATTCCTTTCAACTCATCACCTCCTCCAAAACACATGTAAAGTTCATATGTATGGTAAAGTTATTTCACCCCTTTTTTTTTTTTTTTTTTTTTTTTTTTGGTTCCTTTTCTAGGTGGAAATTTTTTTTGGTTCCTTTTCTAGGTGGAAATGCTTTTTGACTTGCCCTCCAAAAGAACTGAGAATTAATATATATATATATATATATATATATATATATATATATATATATATA
>JAESVK010000481.1:158347-216781 GCA_017140935.1 Hamamelis virginiana | reverse complement strand
ACTCCCTCTTTCTCAATTTATGCGATTACCTTTTTATTTTGAGATGTCTCAAAATATGTGATCACTTTAAATTTTTTAAATTAAAAATTAGAATGAATTTTCTATTATATTCTTTTATCAAATAACCCGGAGAATGACCATTTCAATAAATTCAAAGCAATTAATGTATTTCTTAAACTCTGTGTCTAGTCAATGTACGTACATAAATTGGGACGGAGGGAGAAAATGAATAGAGAAGAGGGTGGTAGGCATCAAAGAGGAAAATAGAATCCCAACTTATTGGTTACTGCATGCTGACCATCAAAATCATGTGCCATGGACCCTAAATTTATTAGGTAAGAAAAGAAAGAAAATGAGAAAAATTAAAGAATACAAACCAAAGATCAAAAGGAATAAAAGTTTGGTCTTGGTGACTTATAATTATCACGTTCCAACTCACAAAAAAATCAATCAAAAAATCTATAGTTGGGTAATTTTGACATCCCTTTCAAGGTAAAGAGATAAAAAAATCCAGAATATGTATTCCACCAAGAGAAATCGAACATTAAGCGAAATAGCTTTATTAGCAATCCTACCAGCGACCATGTTACCTTCTCTAAATGCATGAGAAACTTTTACATTCATTTTCGATCTCCATTAGAAGAAAACAGTTATTCCACTTCGCTGACAGATTCAAAGGAGGCTGCAATTTTTACTTTAAAATTCCATTTACCAAAACTAGAAAGTCACTTTAATTTCAATCCACAAATTATGCCGATCCTTTTTCCAAGCAAAAGAAATTGCCAAAATAAAACTCAAAATTTATGCATAAAAAGCTGTTTGGATTCTAATGTTATTGCCAAAAATTCCTTGAAACTCCTATGAGACCTAAAAGCACCTCCACACACAGCCAACATATATAGGACAACCCTTAGCAATCCCATCAGTATTAATTAACTTTAACTCAACTAGGAATAAGTGGAAACCATGAAACAGGAACGAACTTAATTAAATGCTTTTCTAGGAGTCCCAAGAATCTAAAAAAGCTTGAGAATCTGCAAATTTATAAATAACTACCTTATTACTTAATTTAGTCTTAAAAAATGTATAGAAATAAAATTCAATTGGGGCAAAAACCCGTGAAGAATAATTGAAAAGGATAGGGGGCCGGAGACATAGAAAGAAATGTGGAAATTAAAGGTGGTGGAGCCCAAGAAGCACTTCCAAGTTCAAGTTTGCTGTGCTTTAAGCATTATTCCTCCATGACTAGCCAGCTTCCTTTATCCCTTTATGGGTTGGTTTGTTCGCAAGCTATAAAGCCAATCTTTTAAACGGGGGTGCATGCTTAGGCTAGCATTTGGTCACGTATGATGTAAGTTTTAATTACCTTGTTTATATATATATATATATAAAAGGAGTAGTACGTATATTATTTATTAATTATTGCATGTTGCTTTCAAAGCTAGTAATCAGTATGCTTTCTAAGGGTTAATCATCCCACTGGCATGGTGCCTAATTGGACTCTTTAGAACATGAAATTTTAACTAACAAGCATTTTCAAAATTGTAATCATGTTTATTGATGCCAAATATGTGTTGACGTAGGGAGGAGGAGGTCAGCTATATATGAACATCATGGAAGTGCAGAAAGTATTGACACCGTACCACTCGAACACCTGTCAAGTCTCTTGCACTCCAATAAATTTCAATCGAAATACATACTCCATAGTAGCACTACTTTAATTACTTTAATTGCCAAATTATATATAAATATCATTCACATTTATAAAAATAATAGTTTTATTTTTTTTCAAGATTATAGAGACAATTAATAGACTAGCATGATTCAATATATAGAAAAATGATGCAAACCGCATTGGGCTTATGGTCCAAGATTTTATGGAGCATCTGGATAGACAAAAGGGGCCCAAACTTGATTGGGCAAGTAGGGGCGAAGTTGGGATAAAATGAAAAACAGACCAGTAGGATTGGAAGTTGTTGGCGACGAAATTATATGAAAATTAGTAGTTTGAATGAAAACGGCGAGAGGATCAAAACTCATTGCCGGCTATGTCGTAGTCTGCCTTTTTTTTTTTTTTTTTTGCAAATTCTTCCATTTAGGCCTTCAATAAAGTGAATTTTCTATTTATGATAAGATTTCGATCGTCAATTACTCCCGTTACTGAAGTCCATTTAATGAACCGTAATTCCGTGGTGACCCTTAAGAACTATATTAGCATATTTTGGCTTTATTTTGCATATTTTCATTTTTGGCAAAATTCATTTTTATTCAATTTTTTCCTATTTGAGTTGAATTAGGGTTTCTAAGGTTAATTCTAGTATAAATATGTTTACAGCCGTCTTGGCAAATCAATTTATGAATTAATAAGAATTTTCTAAGAGTTTTACTCTTTTCCATGCCTTTCGGTATTCTTTTGAATCAACGAATTCTAGATACCCATTAATTAAGCTTGGTATTTTATTTTAGAAAATCAACAAATTTCGTGGAAGTTCTTAGTTTGTGATATTTTTTTGGATAATCAACACATTCAAAGAAATTTATCTTGATTTAGTGTGTTTCTAAACATCTATTACAAAAAGAATATAATAGATGGAAGAATTTCTGTGTTCATTTATAGTAAAATGAGACCATTATAATGAGAAATGTGACAAATGGAAATAGTTACCTTACAAACTCAAGGTTAAGAGACCCCACAGAAAGTAAACAACAAATTAAACTCAAAACTGGAGCTTAGGGAAAAGTTGAAAATTTTTGCAAGGAGAGGAAAAATGAGACCAAAGGGGGGTCTCCCTTAATAATATGATGCTATAGACTACCATGATATATTTTCTTTTGGGGTTTTGGACTTTGGGGTTATCACTTCTGCATCTGCCAACCGATTCAATTCTTTAAAAATTCATCAAAATCATCCAATCCAATCCATCCAGCCACTATAACTGCTGGTTGCAGATGGCGTTAGGTCCAGCACGTTTGGCGGATTTTTGCACACCCCTACGTACTATATACAATGCCTTAGTTTTTTTAGATGAGAATTTGGGATAGAAAGTCAAATCCTTTAATTAGTTACTAGTTTGTTTGTTTTTTTTTTTTTAATGGATTCATTACCCATAAGTCCAACAAAAGAAATTTATGATAATATTTTCTAGTCAACTATCAGAAAAACAATAAATATCAAAACAAAGCAAAACACGTAAATTTTTATGAAAAATGAACACATCATTACTTTTCTATTAATTTAAGGTTTTTTTTTTTTTTTTTAAATGAAATTGATCCCCAGTACATTATTAGATCTATGAAATTCATTCCAAATGCAATGAAATTCATTCGCATGCATAATCCAGTATCTGCAATGCAATGAAATCCATTCCAAATACAGTGAAATTCCTCCCAGTGCATTGAATGAGCGATTGTTCAAAAGTGGTTAAACTCTAACTTGGAAATCAATATGTATATATATAAAAGACAAACTCTCCTTAATCAAAAATGAAAAACGAATAGGGCTTATAACAAATCAAAACAAAAACTTTCACAACTGTATATCCTCAAAAATAAAAATAAAAAAATTTAAATTTAAATGCAAAGAAACAAAATTTATTGACTCAAATAATTAAAAGTCACTGGCAGAGACATAATTAATTTTTTTTTTGAATTAACATAATCAGCTATATATTTTTGAAAGAAAATAAATGAGATGAGAGAAAGTGAAGGGATTTTCTCCTCACATGACAAAGAGAGATCGAGGAGAGAGAAGAGTGATAGATATTTTAGGAATTGGAAAACAATGTTGGAAATGTTTTTGGGAATTTTGTTAATTTAGTATTCAAGAAATAGTAATAATAATCAAGATAATTGAAATACGCCTTATTCTACACTGATCGAGTTGAATGGCATTTTACTCTCAAAATACAGCGATCCTTGACGGAGTCCTTATCTGCAAGTAAGAATTTTCCATGAACCAGCCGAGAATTTTCCACAAACAAGCCGAATCACCCGTATGCTCAATACATAAAGTATTTCTTATAAATTACATAAAATGAACACAAACTTTCATGGAAAAATGAAATACAAATTAAGTTATCTCATATTGTCTCTCTTACATCCATAGAATAAAAACACCATATAAAAAGATGAAAAACATAATTAAATAAAAATAAAATACCATATATATACATAGAAGAAATTAATTAATTGGATTAGTGAATTGAAATTAGAAAGTAACTCCCATAAATATCATAAACCAAAAAATAAATAAAATTCTAACGAATAATTCATCGAGTTAGTTATAAAGGCTAAATAAATATGTATCATGTAGAAAAAATTATTTAAAAGATAAAAATTTTATACATTAAAAATCTTCTATCAGAACTTATGTTTAAAAAGATTTTATATATATAATATGAATCTAAAAATTAGGGTATGATTAGTTGCGGATTAAAAGCCTAAAAAATAAAATTCCCGAGTGAAATGTATTTGTAGTCGATGGCATGCAGTTGAGCTGTCATTTCTTAAAACAAATAGATATAATAACCCAAAAAGAAGATAAACGTTATCCTCCAAAAAGGTTATGCATGAGTCATGAGGAGGGTCTACGTTTATCATTATCTATCATGAAAATGACACGTCACTATTTGGTCTTCTTGAAATAGACGACAGTTGTCCCAACCAAATAAAAATAAAAATAAAAATGAAGTTATGGCAAGCCCCTTTTGGTCAATCATGAGAATATTATACCTCCTCAGTCCCGACCTAAAACTTCTTTGAATCAATGTTACTTTTGCACTCCACCAACAATAAATAAATAAAATTCTTTAAAAATTAAAAAAAAATTCCCATATCACCATTGGACAGTAAGAAAGAGATAAAGAGGCACTTGTTTTCCATAGATAGAAATACAAAGAGAGTCAAAAATTAGATGTTGCATTATTGGAGTATCTCCAGTCTAAGGGTGACAAATGAGCGAGTATGGATTGAGCTTAAATGGGTTGGGCCACGAAATGATCATTACCCATTTATGACCCGTTTAATTAGTACCATGTCTTGATCCATTCTCATATATCATGGGTCGACCCGACCCACCAATATATATATATATATATATATCATAAGTCGACCTTTTCTTTTTTTTTTAGTAATTCATATACACGCCAACAAAAAAAAATTTAAATAAAATAAAATTGCTTCATTTAACAACAAAATTTAACATGTCATATTTAAATTCTCAACAAAAACAATTCTCTTTCTCTTCTATTTACAAATCTCGTTCGATATCTTTCTTCATGGGTCGACCCGACCCACCAACCCATATATAATGGGTCGACCCTTATTTATTTATTTATATATACGCATATACACACCAACAAAAAAATTTAAAATAAAATAAAATTATCGCATTTAACAACAAAATTTAACATGTCATATTTAAATTCTCAACAAAAACTGTGTTCTTACAGTTATTTAAAATGTCATAATTTTGCAATCAGTTTTTTCAAACCGTTGGATCATCTTGATTTTTGGTAGGCATGATATTCATAAGATGAGTATTTTATCCAACAGTCAATTTTTTAAAATATATTCTACAACTGACCATACAAAAGAGTAGAATGCCAAAATTTATAAAACTGAAGGTTTTTTTACATAAGGGCACACAATGGTCGATTTTTTTTTCCACGTCTTCTGCAAATGTTTACTAGCTAATATGAAATCTTGAAAAATATTTTTAAAATACAAATGAAGTAATTTCATAAAGTGTATAATGTTTGTTAATATAACCAAGTAGGCAAAAAGAGAAAAGATTTTAAATTTTTTAATTCTATTAATACTAGATAAAATTTGTCATTCTGGGAGACACAGAAGTTCCTTTGCTGTGATGCTTTTGTACAGCAGCATCAAGAGATCTCGAACGAGATTTGTACATAGAAGAGAGAGAGAGATAATTGTTTTTGTTGAGAATTTAAATATGACATATTAAAATTTGTTGTTAAATGTGGCAATTTTTTTTTTTAAATTTTTTTTTTAGCGTGTATCTGCGTTAAAAAAAAAAAAAAAAAAAAAAAAAAAAAAAAAGAGGTCGACTCATGATATATGTGTTGGTGGGTCGGATCGACCCATGATATATGGTATAGTAATAGTTGGGTCAAGACATAGTATTAGTTAAATGGGTCATAAATGGGTAATGGTCATTTTGTGACTCAACCCATACCCACCCCTAACCTTAGCCTTCATTTTTTTGAAGGGTGTTGATCATTGACCCAATAGGTACCTACCGAATACCCATTTATTACCCCACTTATAAATGAGTGACACATTTATTACTCATTTGTTAAAATGTACCAACCCATACCCATTAATATTGAATGGGTATGGGTCCAATTTACCACCCCTACTCCTATCAAAAGTCTAATTTATTTTTACTAGCTACCAGGGGCAGAGCTAGAGGTTGCCTTAGGGGTGGCATGGCACCCTTTGGCTTTTGGAAAGCTCTTATATGCTTAATATATTATCTAATATATTGTATTGTTTATATGTATTATATTTCTTAGAAAATAAGATGATGGCACCCCCACTCCCAGGCCCAACTCTTGATTCTATACAAAATATTATATGTATATATAATATTGTATTGTATAATATATTTTTTTGTTTTTTTATTATATTTGTTCAGGCTAAATAGATATTTTTTTTATTTATTTTTTATGAAGAAATGTAATCTCAAATTTAGTATATTTCTCATGCTTGAACTTTGAGATCTTAGTATAGATTTTGGCACCTCTTAAAATAAAATCCTGGCTCCGCCCCTACTAGCTAGCCACTAAATGATTAAATAACTAAAAATGACTTTTGTCGAGAAGCTCTCACATATGTGGGTGTATTTTTTTTTAATCAAAGAGCTAATATATGTGTTTGAGCTATTATTTTAAAGAGCATCTGCAATGAGAAAACTCTCATTTAGTCATTCCATTTTCATATTTAAGAGTGTTACAAAACCAAAATGGGTGCTCTTTCCATATTTGACACTATTGTGAACTAATGAAAAAATTACATATTCCGTATTACATACTGTACTTCAATGGACTTTAAATTAAAATAAAATTTGATATGAACTATTTATGAGAAAATAACCATTACTAAAATATTTTCCACATATGGAAGACAGATATATACCAATACCAAATTTGAAAGCCATGGATAATACCCCACTAAAATATATTTTTAAACCATGATTTATTCTAATTTACCCCATAAAAATAATTGTTTAAGCATGACTTATAAATTATCAAACTTCTAAATTTGAGAATTACAACTCCAAATAGGAGCCCATATATAAGAGGAAAGTAATTAAGACAATGTTGGCTGATTTGCTTCACCAAAAACGAGATCAACATTATCCTCAAAATGGTAGGTTTATATGTATGACGAGGGTCTACGTGTATCATTATCGTGAGAATGACATGTCCGCGTCAATGTTCAGTCTTTAAAAATTCCCAGAGTTTTTGAAATAGATGACACTCGCATGCTCCCGCTCCTACGGTCCTACCTATGATGTAAACTTAAAACTTATTCAAATCAAATAATAATATAATATAATAATAAATAAATAAACTTGTATAATTGTGCCTCCATCATTTTCGGTCAATCATGAGAAAATCATTGAATGTTACGTTACGTTCTCACCATAACAAGGTGCTATGGTCAGGTGCTTGCCTCATGTGCTCTTTTGAAGAGCCGTTTGCACTGTAAAATTTGGAAAATTGGCCGTTGGATTAGATACTCATATAATATATATCATGTCTGCCAAAAATCACATTGATCCAGCGGTTGGTTTCAGAGAAAACTGATTGCTAAAAAATGATAATATTTTAAGAATAAATAAGTCATAGTTTTTCAAAGTTACATTTTTTAAAAATCAACTATTGGATCACTGTGATTTTTGGCACACATGACATACATGATAGGATTATCTAATCCAACGGTCAGTTTTTCAAAATTTTCATCGCAAATGACTCTACAAGAGAACACTTATATAAGAAGCATTAGGTGCACCTGATATTAGAAGTTTCGAACAACAATAAATATAAAAAAATTATTAAATCAAACAATAAAAAAGACTTCACAATCTATCAAGTCTAGTTTGATTAACTTTATATATATATATGAAAGTATTTTCTTCTTAGTTTTAAAAGCAAATATTATATACAGTACATTCTGTTTTAGTTTTCTTTATTTTTTTTAATTTATTTTGGACAAAAATTCTTCTTTATTTTCATATTGGAGGAATTTGTATAATATATATATATATATATATATAGAAAAGTGATCTAGTCAGCATGTGCTTACTTTAGTTAAAGTCAGCAAATTACACAACCCTTGGATTCTCATTCATTTAATGGAAGATTCATTTCAAGATTCCAATCCAAGGGTTTGTGTTCTTTGCTTACTTTAGCTTAAAGTCAGCAAATGCTCACCAGAACATTTTTCTATATATATATATATATATATATATATATATATATATATATATATATATATATTTGTTAATGAAGTAACTAAGCTATATTGTAAATAGAAACAAGCTTTTGTAAATTCATTCATATCATTTGATATGATGAAGTTAAAATTTGATATCCCTAATAATTAATACTAATGTCAAATTTTAGCACTTATGTAGTCAAATGCATAATACTATATTTTGATATTTTTCACTTTTTTGAAGAAAAGTATGATTTAGAGATGCAAAATTTGACACTAAGGATTGTCAGTTCCAAATGAAACCCTATTGAAGCAAGCTATTTGGATGTCAAAAATATATTTTAGCTATGGCACTTCATATAGTGAGTGCCCTATTGGAGATGCTTTAACACTGTGTTTGGATTGAGAGAGTTGGAGAGGAGAATATAAAGTTTTTAATTTTCTCTCAAATTTTCTCGTTTGGCTAACAAAATTGGGAGAGAAAGGAAAGGAGGAGGAGAGAAAGTAGAGGGAAAGGGAGCCAAAATTTGTTCTCTCCAAATTATGGAGATTTAGAGAGAAGAGAATATAAATTGGGCAAATTTACTTTTCTGCCCACACACATTGTTTGGAGTGTTAAAAGAGTAAGGATAATGTTGAAAATTACATCTTAATATTTCTTTTCTCTTCCTTTAATGAAAGCTATCCAAACAAGGTGGAGAGAAAGTTAACTTCCTCATTCTCTTCTCTTCTCTTAATGAGGTTCTCTTCTCTTCTCTCCAATTCTCTCAATCCAAACATAGTGTAAGAGTAGATTTCTATATCTTGATAAATAAAAAAGTCTAAATAACTCTTTTATAACTAATTAAAATATTAAATTTTACAACCAACGAGAGATAGTCTGGAGTGAAAATGATGAACTGTAAATCCAAATATCCTGAATTTGAAATCAATCAAACTGTCTTGGCCAGCTATCAGTCCTGGAACGGTGATTAGTTGGATTTTGACAACTCGAACACCTAAACACCACGTTACTTGAAAAACATAAAATAAAATTTACTCTTACTTATAAATAAAATAAGTAAAATATCACAATTTAATAATTTAAATCTTTTTTTAAAATTTTAAAAGTTAAAAAATTTTATGAAACTAACTTCATATTTATCAGGATGACGTGTATTTCAATTCCTCCGTCAAAAGATCCAAAACAAAGGCTATGAGGCCCATGACGTACACGTAATATTTCTTACGTACCACGTGTCGGCAGCATTAGCGATTATCATTTCTATCCACTCGCAGCGAGTACGTCTTGGGACCTAAAATGCTCCAACTCAGCATTCTAATCCATCATACTCCCTTCAAACTTCAGCCTGCGTTAACTCCATCATCACCTTCTCTCATTCACAAGTCACAACCTCTCTCTTCTGCAACTTTTCTTCCATGGCTCTCTCTTTGAAAAAATCAAAATTTATTATACATAATCTCAAAACAAAAATGGGTTTATCTGGTTTAATCAAGAACCAGAGTTCCAGAACAACTTTTTCTTCTTTAACCCATCATCACAAAACTCCAATTTCAGCTCCAACTGCTCAAACTTTTAGAAACCCAGATGCAAATTTCAGTATTTCACCAACCCTTTTCTCCACTCGCCGTTTCGAATCGATTAGAGCAGAAAAACATTTGGATTCTATGTATGATGGTGTCGATAGCCAGGTATTTCTTATTTTATTTTAATCTGTTAACATAAATAAAATTCATGGTAAATGGATACTATATAAATCAGAACATGCTGTTTTTATAGTTTGAGAAGTCTCAGGTTGTGCAGTGATTGAAGTTTTTACATTGTTTTTCATGTGTAGAAATTTCTGTATGGATTGGTTTTTTTTGTTATTTCTGATAGTTTGATGAATTGTGAGATCTAAAAAATGGGCTCTTGATAGATGTTGTAGAATGTGAAAATTGGCAGTAGAAATTGTTTGGATTTGCATTTTAGTCGCACATTGTGCTTATGTTTGTTCAATTATTGGTTCTATAAACCTCTTCGAAAAACTGTCACAGTTTGTTCACATTGACATTTTTTATTAACCAACCATTGGATTAATGTGATTTTTGACAAGCATGACATGCACAAAGAATATCTGATCATAATGGTCGCTTTCTCAAAATACCTATCCTATTGGCTAAAGGCATGTTACCTTTCTTTTCCTACAGTTTCTTAGCAGCCAAATGGATGGTTAATGTTGTATGTATATAGAAGGGCTGTCTAACTATTTGACAGGGTTTAGCAGCCAAAAAGATAAGAATTGCTGGCCATTAAAGTTTAACTTAAAAGTGTAAACGTGCCTAAATTTACCCAGTCTAAAAGAAAAAAAATGAAAGTTTTGATAGTTTTTTAATCGTGCAGTTTAAAATTTGAGGTAGCAAGCAACTTTCAAAAGTAACAATCAATACTTTGCATTATCAAACACTTTTACCTTTATGGCTTTTTAAAGCAACCAATGTGGTGTATTTCGATTGATGATCATATTTAGCAGAACGATGTAACCTGGACAGTACCTTGCCTGACAACTTATTGGCTCATCACTCCAATGGCGGCGGCATTATGTGTATGAGTACACAATTTTTCATTATGATTGCAAGAACAAAGTTACTTGTCCATGGCTAACTAACTAATTCATAAATCATAACCAAATTATTTGATAAAATTCAATATTCTGTTGTGAGAAGAAATTTTTTGTCTGTGTGAGATTCAAGGGAAGACATTAAAATGATCCGTGCAGTGATCTCTAATAATTCTAGAAATATGGTTTCACAGCACAATAAAATCTTATGTAATTTATATATATTATGTTTCTAAATGCGGCACGAGTACTATGACTCTGGGTGTTTTTGCAACCAAAGTTTTGTTACTGTACTGCTTGGGTAGAGATCATCATGAAAGAGTTTACTATTCAATTTTCTTGGAAATCATTGTTGGCGTTGCAAATAAGATGAGCTGTACCATCTTTTCCACAGTATATGTAGGAAAAGCGGCCGCTTGTGATGATGAAAAGAGTATCATGGAAAAGTTACAAACCCCCAAGAACCTTCACTTGTAATTTTCTCTTAATAAAAAGGAAAGGAACGATGGAATAGACTGTAAAAAGATATTCTCGAGGCTTGTAGAGGTCATTATTTCTTGAAGTCAATTCCAAATTCATGCTTTGACTTAAACAGGGCGTTGAATTCTATTGCTATGCAGATACTTATATCCTCTTGGGACTAATGCATGATATGGGTTGATGGTGATACAGATGCAAGCTTGGAGCCTCTGTGTGTGTGTGTATATATATATATATATTACAAACACATACAGAGACATATATTACAAACACACACACACAAACACATACAGAGAAATACACATGCAATATATATATTACAAACACATACAGAGACATATATTACAAACACACACACACACATATATATATATATTACAAACACATACAGAGACATACACATGCAATGTCTTTTATCTGCACTAACTGAAGCTCCTCATCATGACAGGTCTTGGAATTTCCAGGAGGAAGAGTTACATTCACCTCTGAAATGAGCTTCATACCTGAATCTCCTAAGGAGCGGGTACAGTGCTACCGGGTCCTTGATGACAATGGTCAGCCAATAATCTGCCAAAATTTCGTAAATGTATTCGCACTTCTGTACCACCATTCCCTTACAAAAAAACGGAAAAAAAAAAAAAGAAAAAAAAGGAAGACTTTTTTCTTTTATTTGTAAATCTGGATCCATGAAAGACACTTATGGGGTATCAATTTACTCAGGTCAGCAAAGAAGTTGCTCTAAAAATGTATGCTGACATGGTCGCACTTCAAGTTATGGACACTATCTTCTATGAGGCACAAAGGCAAGGAAGAATTTCCTTCTATCTCACCACAATTGGAGAAGAGGCCATCAACATTGCATCAGCAGCAGCGCTCACAACCGATGATCTCATCTTTCCTCAGGTCACAAGAACATAAGTATATACATTTATATCCCTTACTGTCCTTTAGAGCAAAATATGTGTGTGACTGTGTGTGTGTTCATGTATGTAGACAAAGCTTCTACAGATATTTTCAAGCCTGTCTGAATCCAAGTCAAATTATCCTTAATTGGAAATTTATATTTCTAACATATCATATATAATGGAAGTATGTACATCCGATTGTTCTTAATTGAACAGATTTAGATATACCCATATCCAATCCAAATTTGATCTTTGAGAAGCCGCCTCTTGCTTGATGATTCACAAACAAGGTTGAGACTGACACAAGTGGAAAATGTCTGAAATGCTATGCAGTACAGGGAGCCAGGAGTTCTATTATGGCGTGGTTTCACCCTACAAGATTTTGCAAACCAGTGTTTTGGAAACAAAGCTGATTATGGTAAAGGCAGGCAGATGCCAATCCATTATGGGTCTAACAAGCACAATTACTTCACTGTATCATCGACAATTGCGTAAGATATAAGCCTTGTTTATGCCGGAGCTTTTCATGTAGAATTTTACAACTCTTTTAATAAAAATCTTGAAAAACATGGCCAAATAATCTCTACTGTTTTCCAGTACGCAACTTCCCCAAGCTGTTGGTGCTGCATATTCTTTGAAGATGGATAGAAAAGATGCATGTGCAGTCACTTATTTTGGGGATGGCGGCACAAGCGAGGTAAATATATAATTAGTATCAACTTCAGAAATCCCTTTTTTCTTTTTGATTGAGGGAAATGATTTTTGGCAAGTTTGGACACTTTGGAAATTAATCGTTCCATTTTGTTTTCTGTACCCCACTTTAGATTATTCCATTTTGTTTTTCACAGTAATAAAAATGTTTCTATTCCATTGCTTGTCTTGGATCTTTGTTAGGTTTCCAAGGTATATGTTAATTATTTTTCATCCTATTTGGCTGTGGGATTTCTTTTCCTGGTTAATGACTCATAAAAGTTTTTTAAATTTTTTTTGCCTTTTTCAAATTCTAGGAAAAAAAGTAGAGAGATAGATACAATGGAATGATTTTATTACTATTAGCTGTCCAAATGCCCCCTTTAGTCTTCATATACATGGCTTCTGATTGTTTATTTTCTAATACATCAATTAATGTTAGGGAGATTTCCATGCTGCTTTAAATTTTGCGGCGGTTATGGAGGTCCCAGTTATTTTTTTCTGTCGGAACAACGGGTGGGCCATCAGTACCCCAATTTCAGACCAGTTTCGAAGTATTTTTCCCTCTTCATACATATTCTCATTTTTAGTCATTTCCCACAACGGAAAATCTCAAAATATCTAAATAAATTTTGCTTGGGTTTTTTATTCATTGGCAGGTGATGGAGCTGTTGTTAGAGGCCAAGCTTATGGAGTTCGAAGTATTCGTGTAGATGGTAATGATGCTCTTGCCATCTATAATGCAGTTCATGCTGCACGTGAAATGGCTATTAGTGAACACAGACCCATCCTAATTGAGGTGAATTTGAGATTTCTTTTTCTTTATTATTATTTGCCTTTTGAGAGGTGTAATGTTAAAAACTTATGTTATTTGTGGTTTTATTTTTAAATGCTTTGATCAAAATTTTAAAATGATAGGCTCTAACATATCGAGTTGGACACCACTCAACGTCAGATGATTCCACCAAGTATCGTCCATCAGATGAAATTGAATGGTGGAGAATGGCACGAGATCCTGTGTCTAGATTTAGAAAATGGATTGAAAGCAATGGTTGGTGGAATGGCGAGGCTGAGTCAGAGCTTAGAAGCATTGTGAGGAAGAAGGTAAAACTTACAGCATTTCGAAGCAGAATTAAACCTTAATATTGAAACTTCCATATTGAAGCTGGTAATTGTTTCCCAAACTTGTAACCTTAGAGCAATTTCACTATTAAAGTAGCTCTTCAAAGAAGCAGGAACAACCTGCTCTTCTCTGTTAGAACTTATAAGTTAAAGTGGCTATTTGGAGATAGAAAAAAAAACTGTTGAATATAAAATTTATTTGGATAGCAGTGTTGAACTAATTCTGATTCCTAGAAAAAGCTGGCTACCACTGGTGTTACAGATCTTTCTACCAGCTGTTAGAAGTCATTCTTGCTTGAAGTATATATGTTCCAAATAAAACCTTAGAAACCCATGTTTGAATAACTCAGTCTATTATCTTTCGAAAATGAATAACCTATTACTCTTTTGCTACAGCTATTGCATGCAATTCAAGTTGCGGAGAAAGTTGAGAAACCTCCAATTGCGGACGTTTTCACAGATGTATATGATGTTCCCCCTCCAAACCTCTGTGAGCAAGAGAAATTACTGCGAGAGACCATCAAAAGACACCCACAGGACTACCCAGCTGATGTTCCTGTTTAGATCATTCCCATTTTGCATATGCATTCATGGGTAATTTTTCTTTCATGAAAAAACACGGAGCTCCATCTAGCATAAGTATTTAAACACAACTGTAGTAGTTGGAAGGCAGATGGGATGCTTTCAGATCATCGAAGTGTTAACGTGAATTTAATTGGTTCCTAATAAAAAAAAAAAAATTGTACATAATTTATTTGCAAGTGTTTGGAAATTCAGTGGATTGATAATTCAATTGATTTCATTTTTGGGAATTTGTTCCATTAAAGTGAAGTGGAAAATAGCGCTACAAGTGCTCATATGTGAACAAATTCTCAAATCAGAATTCTACATGAACAACATCATACTTCCTCTAATTCTCAAGCAGCTGCTATCTTTTACTACAAAATATACTCCTCAGGAAAATCTCCTTGCACTTTTGAACTGGCCAAAGAAATGACTTGCCGCATCACCCATAATTGCAGCTTTATTTATTTATTTATTTTTTAACTAGAATATCATTAAAGCCTGGAAAATTTTCGACAGAAACAAACGGAGCTTTCAATATAACCCATCCTAAACCCACCCCAAAAACAAAATTCAATTCACAGGACAAAAACAAGATTATATATATAAAAGGAAGATAAAGATCATATGATAATGCTAGTAAATATGGTAAAATTCCAAAAACAAACGCCATTAAGTCCTGCAACCTTGAGGATCAAAATAAGAGGGCCCAAGTTCTTCAACAAGGATTCGATTAAATACCAACTTCCATCAAATTACAAATATTTCACACTTTTTAAGGGGCTCACTTTGGTCACAGCACAAGAGTAAACTACAAAATTGGGGAACAGTGCAGAGTTGATAATCAATAAACAACAGAATCACTTGTCAAGATAGCATCACAAGGATGAGGCTTTCTCATCCAGAGATTCTTGAACTGCCTTCAAGAGTGACGGCATCAACTTCTGGTTGGTAACAATTATGCCCGTGTCAAGATCAAGATATCTTCCCTTGGAAAAATCCAAAGGGTTTCCTGCAGCATCGGTGACAACACCCCCAGCTTCTGCAAAAATCCATTAACAAACAGAAACGTCATAAAAGCAGGAGATAAAATAGTTCAATTTCTATATATACTTCCATGAACAATCATAACTCAACATAATATTTAGAGAATCATACAGTTTTACCCCATGGAAAACAAATGGATTTTCTAGAAGAATTCACTTGGGTAGCCTCTCCCAATTTTGACCTTTTTTTTTTCTTCCGGGAAATGAGCCACACAACCAAGCAGTTGAAGAAAATTGATTCAATGCATCAAAATATATGACGTAAAGATAAATTACTATTTTTTTTTCCAAGTCTAATCAAATGATGAAATTAATGGAATCAAAAACTAAAATCACCTTATTTATGTTGGGATCTTAAATCTTGACATAGATATAATCCTCCTCAAATCTAGCAATTGTAGCATACATGGTTGTATGCTAGAGCTAAAGAATGCAAAGGAAACTTTCCAAATCATTACTTGTGTTCATGAACTGTCTATGCATTCCAAAATTTCATTCTTTTTTCTTTTAAGTTAAGCGGTGGTGTCCAGGTGTGTTACGTGGCATTTTTTAATGAGTCCATTTTGCATTTTGTAACATTGGATGCAAGTTTCTATTCTTTGCATGCAGAGGACCATTTTTAGTATTTCATGAAATAAAATAATTTTAGTTTTGTAAGTGGTTATAACACTATATTTAGCCATTTATGCAGAGGTCCATTCCAAGATTTTTGACTTGCCATAAATTGCCAGGGAAAAAAAAAATGAAACAGTTCCATTTCAGTAAGATAATTACACTCAACTAGAAAACATCTTCAACCTCTTCGGATTTACTACTAGAGAAACTATTTTGCCTTTAAGATTATGGCTGCATTTGATTGTGTTTCAATGAGTAATCATATAAAAAATAATGATACTAAAAAACAGAAATAATACAAATTAAACCTGTTCAGTTAAAACATATATAAAAAGTTAACATATGTTTCCAATAAACGATTGTCCTCCCAGTCCCAAATGGTTTTTACAAACAACTTCCTTTTCTAGTACCAAAATCATACATTAGAACTGCAATAGCAGTTATGACTACAAGTAAAATGAAGTTTAAAACTGCATAAATTTTTAGGAAGAAAAAACATTTTTGATATCTGAAGAAGAATCCTGCACTGTAAATATTTTCCACCTGACCCTAATTCAAAAAAAAACAAAGAAAAGACAGAATGGAGGAAAGAACGTTTTCTGTACCTGTCACGACAATGCATCCAGCTGCATGATCCCATATTTTCTCACGGTATCCTTTATGTGGAAAACGCAGATATATGGCTCCATCTCCTCTGGACAGAGCTCCATACTTTGCCTGGCTATCAATTCTAACCGGTGGTGCTTTGACGCCAAGTTTCTGTTCAGGAATTAGTACCAGAAGCTTGCTATATGGGGGAGGGAGGGAAAGAGAGAGAGAGTCTTTAAAGACAATGAAGTACCTTTGCTATGGAACTAGACAAGTCATGCAAGGAGTGTGCTGCTTCATATGATTCAAAGAACGATGCTTCTATGGGGTTTTCAGTAGCACTGACTTGCACCTGAAGGGCAATCAAAACACCACATATAAGCATCAAACACCTGAAACCAGTTATCCATTAAATAACTACATATAAGCATCAACCTTTATTGGTGAAGAACCATCCAGTGACTGCATGTACGTTCCTGCACCAACTTTAGCAGAGAAAAGACAACCAACTTGGCTATGTGAAGAATGCGCATCACCACCACCAATGGATGCTAAAGGAAGATTTGGACAAGCGAGGACACCCAACACTACTTTTCCTTCATCTAGCAATGCCAGTGCTATTGCGTATTGGTCTCCTCTAAGAAACCTATGGTGCAATCTCGTAAGCAAAAGCTATTTCATCATGGTGGATCTCATACCCATATCAAATCAGTGCAAAGCACTTGATCAGTAATTCAAATTATGGTGAAACTCAGAAATCAACAATTACGACAAAAAAATGAAATTAAAGGCAAGAGAGTGAATTCCATCATTTTCTATTCAACAAATTATAGTAAATCTAGAAGAAAAGGGAAAAAAAATAAAAAATAAAAAAGAGACGAAAGAGATGGCCATCTTCTATTTGATATGTCATCTTCAGACAGAGAAAGCCAGATATTAGTGGAGGAAAGATAGCCAGAAGCACAGTTAGGCCCTGATAGACTTGATCTTTCAAATAATTTATATAATTTTCTATGCACTTTTTTTTTTTCATTTTTCCATGCACTTTTTATTTCATTTAATGCAATGCACCTTAACACATACCCTAATGGCACATGTTAATAGAACCCATCAGTAAAATTCAGTTGATACGATTCAGTGAAAGAAAATGTGGAATGGGTGGGGGAGGAAAGAAAGTATTAAGATCATATGGGATTGCATGGCATAGTTGACCCGTTGACCCTTTCATGGCCTCCCTCCCTTCCCCCCTCTCTTTCAGTGGGCTGCATTGCGCTTGTGAGTAGGGGGGTGGTTTTCTAATTCCACAACACTCAACACCTCTACCACAATAGAAGTTTACAATAGAATGCACTACCACACTTCCACATAGGGTTTTGAATCACGAGGGCATTCTTTGGCATTCCTTTGTAGTCCATATTAACAAATTGGAAGGCTAGTTGCATGGGGAGACCTCCTACCAAATACAATACAAGGCCGCATCATTGGATCACTCCTGTAGCTCTAAAATATTTTAACTTGATGGGTTCTCTTATAAATTTAGTCCGACTGAAAATTGTAGTATTTTTTAGGATGACAAAGGGAGAATAATTTTCAGTTTCTCACTTCCTTGTGGGAGAGGTTATGCCATTAATGCAAATATTATGGCTTTGTTAATTGGTCTTAAGCGAAGCTAAGGATCGAGGATTAACAAAGATGCTAATGGAAGGAGATTTGCTTACCTTCACTAATGGAATCAAGAGTGAAACCAAAGGCCCTTGGAAATATTCCCAGTTCACCCATGAATTTTTAACATCTCAAATTGATAGCCTTGTCCATCTCTTGGGTCACAAACCAAGAGGTGAACTTTCTAGCTAAAAAAGCAGGCTACAACTTTAGAGGACTTTAAAGAGCATTTCTATCCTCCTTAGTACTATTACATCCATATTGTTAGTGCTATTACATCGGTACTGTTTTGATAACATTCCTACTCCTTTTACATTCATATTGCTCTTTTTCATATAGTTTCTTGTACTCATATTTATCATTTTTGTAATATATTTAGCTTTTTATTTAAAAGAAATTTTTTTTTTATTTAAAAGAAGGGGGGGAAATGAGGATAGATAGATTTGACAATTGTGATAGGTGGCAAAAGGATAAATACAGACAAGTGAAACACGTGAGAGTTAATAGAAGCTGAAGTCGTAACAACTACATGATGTGGTTACTCAACTTGCCCTTAATAGGGACTACTAGCCATGCTGCTAAGGCATCGAAATGATCGACCTGTCAACACAAGCGCAACACTGCTATTCTCAGGCAAACTGTTAATACAATATATGGAGTCTTTGTTTGTTTTTTGGTAATGAAAGGTAAATATATTATTCACAAAAAGGCGAAAAGCCAAGTTTACAGGAAGTATACAAAAAGAGAAACTTCATGGAGCAAAGGAACAAAAATAATCCAAAAATGTAGGTGTTTCTCTTTCCCAAAGGAGAGAAACCCAAAGAAAGAGTATACTAAAAAACCCTTCCTTAACGTTGATGATATTGAATCCTTTGTCTTAAAAAATCATTCTATTTCTCTTCTTCCACAAACACCAAAAGAAACACAAGGGGGCAGGTTTCCAAAATGGTCTTACAATTCTTATTTATAGTCTTAAACCACCATCCTTGAAAAAAACTCCTTAACTGTTCTAGGCATCACCTAACTAGTGCCCAACACCGCAGAAATAGAACCCCAAAGATCAACAGCAACAAAGGAGTGGAGAAGAAGACGATCCACCAACTCTCCACTACTCTTACACATGTAATGCCAATTGGGGTTGACTAACCCCTTGAGATAAGGTGATCAATTATTAAGCATTTATTCCTAGAAGTTGTTTACCCTAAAAGGCAACTTTGGATGGAAGTATGGAACACAAAAACTACAAATTTTTTTCCCATAAAATCACACCCTTTTGAACCTTACAAAAAAGAATAAAACCCTACACCAAAAATCATCATATAGAATAACTCCACCACGTAACATCCTCTCTACACCAATCAACCTCCATCACATCAAAAATTTTCAAGAATAACACCACCGCCTCTAGCTCTCAGTTTTGAAAACTCTTAACGGAAGTAGAGCTCTAAATCACACCACCCCCCATTGAACCATTCTACATAGCAAAAAGTTTTGGAAATTCTTTCCCTAAGGTTTGGTTTCCATACCAAACACTTTCCAGAACTTTACTCTCCTACCACCCCCCACCCCGAAGTTCACTCCTTTGTGGAACTTACTGTAACCACTCCTAATGGCCTTCCAAAGGCCCACCCTATAGGAACCCTAAACCTCCTTCGAACTCCACTCCCCACTTTAATAGTCATATTTCTCCACACCACCACCTTCCTCCAAAGAGAATCCCATTTTGCCGTGAACTTCCAAAGCCATTTGCCCAAAAGAGCTTCATTAAACACAGAAATAGATCTAATACCCATACTTCCTTCATCCTTTGAAAAACACAAAGAATCCTAATCAACAAGTTATTAAACCCCTCCCCAACACCAGCCTATAAAAGGTCCCTTTGAAGCTTCTCTAGTCTTCGAGCAACTGAGGAAGGCATCATGAAAAGAGACATGTAGTAAGTTGGGATACCAGCAAGAGTACTCTTGGTTAATGCGAGCATACCACCCTTAGATAGATACAACCTCTTCTAACCAGGAAGTCTTCTCTCCACTTTCTCAGTAACTCCATCCCAAACCACCTTTGCCTTCAAGGAGGAATCTAGAGTAATCCCATTTATAAAAAAGGCAAGCCACCCAACTTGCAACCAAGATTTTCTGTCAAAAGGGAAGTATTATCAACTTCATCCATGGGAATCAATTCAATTTTATTTAAGTTGATCTTTGAACCCGCCGCCACCTCAAACCACTAGAGAACACCTCTCAAGAACCTAGGCTAGTCCACCTCCGCATCACAAGAAAATGATAGTATAATCGGTATAAAGGAGGCGAGAGATAGCCCCAGAACCCAATCCTCGTTCCACCTCAAAAACCCTAATAAAATTGCCTACCACAACTTTGTTAATAAGCCTTGAAAAAGCTTCCATTAACATAATGAAAAGAAATCAGGGTCACCTTGTCTCAAACCTCTCGAACTTCTAAAGATACTTGAGAGTTTTCCATCAATCAAAATAGAGAAGAAGGCCACAGAAAAACACTCAAGAAACCAGTTACACCATATTTCCTTGAAGCCCATTCTGCAGAAAATTTTCCAACTAAAACAATTGCAAGCTTTTTCCATATGTAACTTACAAATCATGCCCAGAATCTTCTTGCAAATCCTTAAGAACTCTCACTTAAACATTAGATAACCAGCCCTCCTTTTAAAGAAGATCTAAAGCGTTGTTGTCATTAAGAACTCTTTATTTTCTCCTTCGCCCTACCAAAGACGTCCTTATTCCACCTCTTGAAGTTATCCTTCAAAGTCTTCAATTTCTTTACAACAACTTAAGGCCCCTTCAAAAACAAAACAATTCAACCACTCTATATCCACAAAGCCTTCCATTTTTAGTCACAATTGATCATTGGCTACTTATTTTCAATATAGTGCTCTATGTTAATTAACATCACTTTCAAAATAATCATTGCACGCACTTGGTGCCTGGGGAAGCAATTCTCAATATATAGGTCCTTGGAATCTCAATATAGAACACCTCACTCTATGTAGAGAAGTAGAGGTGCACATGATGTAAAACGGGATTCAATGTAGTTGTTCAAGTTTCAAAATTCTACAAATTAGAGCTGTCACAAATAATAAAAAAATAAAAATAAAAGACCAATAAGGTTTAAGGGATAAGGAACTGATGGATTCTCAATGTCAAAACCAAAATTATTTTAGTAGTCTTACCAACCTGAGAGTTAGGATTGATAGTGAAGTCTCACCGCTATAAAGAGAGGAATCACAACTCAAGAAGTAGTGACTTAACATTCTCTTCATTAATCATGAAGTGTAGCTTTACATAATTACATGGCATTTTATAGATGAAGAAATTCCTATATTAGCATAAATATATAAAAAAAAAATCATTAAATAAAATAAAAACTAAGAATATGAATGGCTAAATAAGAGCTCCTATTAAAAAAAAAATTGTTCTTCCAAGTAAATATGCTATAACATATTCTTAAGAAAACTCAAGTAAAAACTATTTAAAAGGGTTGACTGATGGTTTTTCTAGACAATACATGGGTTGTCTAGAATACCAACAAATCACCCAACTAGATTAGTGTAGATCAGGCAATCTATAGACTTGTTTTTGTTACCTATTCCCCTGACATAATACTAAACAAGTGAGAGTGCTTAACTCTCCACGTACAAACATTCATAATGAGGTAACAAGGAAAACCAAAACTACTCCAAGTAATGAGACAATTAAAGGAAGTAGACAAATATTGAAATTTGTTGAATTTGAGGAAAAGACAAGGTGATGGCTCACTTAAAGCCCAAAAGCTTTCCAATAGGAGAGTATCAGAAGCTTCACTCTTAGACTATCGGTACATCTAAAGAGAGAGATTGAGTTTGAATGTGTATTTCATATAGAGGGCTCGAATGCGTATTTGATATAGACCTTAAGTAGTCCATGAAACAGTAAGAACAAATAAGAGAGATACCAGAAAATTTGATTAGAATTCAAGGCAGGCTCCACTAGAAGCCTAACTAGCATTGAAGTTGTTCGGAATGTCTTTTTCATGTTAGTGGTTTTGTACGTCAAGATATCTTTGTAATTTTGATTACATAATCTATTTTAAAATTTTTAGTTGCCAAATCCTAAACTAACCTCCTTTTAGTCTTTTAGATTACTCTAATGTTAAGACCATACTTTTTTTGCTAGTTATTTATCCAAAAGTTGCTCATCCCTCAAATAACCTTTATAGTAGGCCATAAATTTTTTTCAAAGCATAACAATATGAAAAATAAATAAATAAATAAAATAGCTCGTTTAGTGCATTTATGTAATAAGATGCCATACACCCTTTTATGGCGAGACTCCACAAAATCCAAGATCAAAAGGTGACATTTCTTATTTGAGTGAGGTGAGATTCTTTAGGTCCTATTTGGGATAGCTTTAACTTTTACTTTTAGATAGTAGAAGAGAATGAGAAGCTACTAGTACCAGAAGACAGTCAGTTTGTATTTGGAAATTGTATTTCAAAAGTGATTTTCATGATAAAAGTGATTTTTTTTATTTTTTATTTTTTTGATTGGCAACAAAAATTTTATTAAAGACAAAGAAGACAAGATGTCCTACTTACATAAAACAACAGTACAAGAAAAAACAGCAACAAGAAAAAGACCCCTCATGGGTTACAACTAGCCACCAACCCCTAATAACAAACAACGGAACCCCCTTAAACTCCTTAGTGACCGAAGCGGCGAAGCCCACAGGGAAGCCAAAAAGTAAACTCTATCCAACAAGATGCTAAAAGTGATTTCACTAAAGATGGGGGAACTTTGGTCAAAATCAATTTTGAAACCTATAATTTAGTATGGGTTTGTCAGCCAAACAAACCTAAAATCAATTTTGGGGATAAAGTATGTTACTTGAGTTCATTTTGGAATTAGGCGTCCAAGGAATTTAGGAGTATTCCTTTGTTTATCATTATGGGAAATTGGGCTTCGAGGTGTGAGTAGTGGGTTATCTTGGCTTTTGTAGAAGTTTATGCCTTTTGTTTTTCTTCTTGTTTTTTCATCTTTGTAAGGATGGACATCTTGTCCTCTTCATTCTTTTTAATAAAATTCTTATTGCTTATGGCCCCCCCCCCCCCCCAAAAAAATAAATAAATAAATAAATAAATTTCAATTTTGGACTCCAAAAAATAAATTAGACTTCTGAAAACCCAATCCAAACAGGACCTTAATTACCCTTCTTTCACCTAGTCTTCTCTATCCAATTATCATGTAAACCAACGATTTCCCTTTTTTCCCACTCTAAGTAAGGCCCATAATACCTTATTTCTAATCACAATTCTTTTTTTATCAACAATTAGACAGCTCTGCACTTCTTTAAAGAGGTTGCTTTACATCAGTTTAGTATTATAGCTACAGATGGCAACACAGAGTGAGAGGACCTATAAAAAAAGGCTCACCAATGCAGAGCAAGATAAACTCTTATTCAAGTCAGCAAAGAGGTTGGAGCGAAGTAAGGATTGATTGAGGAAGTCGAAGGCAGTGAGATTGGCTCCAAGCAAAGAGGTCATGGTGGTGATGATAATGCCGATGTTAATGCACCACAATGCAATGAAGAAAATAAACTTTTGGTGAATATTGAATACGGGAAGGCTTAAGCATCTCACCTTATGAACCAGGATTTTGTAGTCTCACAAATATGGCATCTCACAGCACAAATTCAACAGGAAAGCTTAAAATATACTCATCAGTTCATTATGCTTTAAAAGAAACTTACAATACATGACCAGCTCTAAAGCTTACTTGACAAGTAACTTGAGCTGTATATGGTTCAGTAACTTGCTATAAGAGAATGATCCCTTAAGAGATTATTTTAAGACCAATAAACCTACAACAGGTTACCTAAAACTATAGTAACTAAATTTTTAAAAATAGGTATTAAAATTAAAAGAAATTTCCCATGACTATTGAAATTACTAACTACCCTCATGCCCAATACTCTCTAAAGAATTAACTTTTCTCTTTCTTGGGCCTCTTAGGCTCCAAATTATTTTGAGTTATTATTAGATATACAAACAAGTCCCATCTTCGATATAGGAGATTTGTCAGCATATTATGGGCATTATGTTGAACCAAAGACTGGAGGAAACTTTCAGGATTTCATTGGCGTATAACCAAAAAGAATTTTGAAAAATAAAGGATAATTAGATTATCTCTATTCACCGGTAAGCATATAAAAAATTTTCAATAAAATGGACGAATTGTATCTGTGTCTCTGCAGAATCCTAACCAGGGTTTTAAGTATCGGGTAACGGACCTGTAACGGTAACGGTAAAGGTGTATCGGGTGATACGTAATGGGTATCGGGCATCAGGGCCGTGAATTTTTTTTTTATTTTTGCACACCAACCCCCAAAAGCAGTAATACACATCTTTACCCTATACTAATGTATATTAATGTTTTCAAAGACTTCTAGTGAATTTATTTCAAGTTTTCACAAATCATTAGTTCGTTACTTAATTAAAATTAATTGAATAATGAACTAGAACTCTTTGAATATAAATAAACATGTTAAAAATTCATGTACACCCGTGATTTATAATTATTTTGAAAAATATTTTTGTAATACATGTTTACAATATATTATGTAAGTTATAAGTGACTAGCTTTCAAGTTAAAAAGTTTAAAATAAAACCAAAAATTTGTTTGAATTATATTATAATTTTTTAAATGTTATTAAATTTTTTTACTCTTTCATGAGACTTTATCATTTATATTTGAAAGAAAAGCAAAGTAGTATATTGATTATTAGGAATCTCTACTTGCATCAGAGATATATGGGTTTCCTATCATTCACATGGGTGTAACAGGAATCGGGGGTGTAACGGCCTTTACGCACCGTATCGGGCCGATACGCCATGAACTACTTTACACATATAGTATCAGGGTGTAAAGCGTACAGGAGCCTCTGAAATCCCATAGGTATCGGGTGATACGTATAGGATCGGGCAATACTTAAAACTATGATCCTAACTGTTATGAGAAGTATCAAGCAAAAAACTCATCGAAGGCAAGTTTTGATCAAGCAGAGAACTTGATGCTAGAGGTCCTTCCACAACCCATTTGATTGGCAATCCTTAGGTGACTTGGACAACTCATGCATCGCTAGTAAAGCCATTAATTAATCCTTTCAAATGAGTCGCACTTAAGTCGACCAAAAATACTTCTAACAACTTTCTTATTTAGGAGAGCTTTTCTACTTCTTTCTAAAGGAGCTCTTATTTAACAAGTTGTCTTTTTATGCTTTAATTAAGGAAGTTCTTCTATAAAAATCCTTGTAAAGCTACTTCAAGAAGTGAATATTTAGCCATTATCTCTTGAGGTGTGAGACATCTCTCTCAATAGCGGTGAGATTCATTATCAATCCTAACTCAAAAAAACTCTAACAAAAGATTTAAGTTTCGACAATGTGCATATATCAATTCCTTATCCTCTAAACCCTATAAGCCTTTTATTTTATTTTTATTTTTGTAATACTTCTATTTTCAAAATTTTAAAGCTCAAACTAGTAGATCAAACCCATCATGAGTCATGCCCACCCCTATAGAGAGATGTGCAATCCAAACTAAGTTTCAAGGACCTATGAACTGAAAATCATCCACCAAGAATAAGCCTATTAATTTTGAATCATTAGAAAAATAAGGTTACTTACAGGGAAGGAATCTTTTTACTTCCTGCGATAGTTGAGTGGACCAGAAGCCAGAAAGAGAGATCAATTCGCTTGCAAAAGATCTTGGAAGAAAAGCAGGAGAAAGAAGATAATAGGTGAGGAGAACAGTTGAACCCCACACTACTCCAAGAAAATCAATTATCTCTCCATTGTCCAACCAACTTTAATACCCACTTCTTTAATCCCATTGGAAATGCTTCAGAAGATGCAGTCTTACCTCGTATTCCAACATGGAATATCCCGTTTGAGCCCTCCAATGAGTTATGGTGAGAGTGTTGGATGGATAAGGCATACGATTAGATCAAAGCAGATTTTAAAGACTGAGAAAACGAAGCAGTAATGCTGGATCGATATGTCCATCAATAATATTTAGAAATCTTGAAACTCATGAGAACTCTTAGTGTCTCTCAATTTTCATTGCATGGATGATAATGTGAGTCTTAGAACAATTGAAGTCTTAGAAGTTTTACATTGCATGTACAGATGAACACATATAAGATTAAAGAAATTTTTCAACAATTTAAACTGAGCTTTTCAAGTCCAAACAATGATTTTCTGTGGCCTCATGATGATATTATATTCAACTCCAAATAATTGTCTCACAGAAGAGTCATGTGGTAAAAGAGTGACCTATTCTTCTCAAGAAAATATACATACTTGTTGCAAGTCATTTTATTAAATTTTCAACAATTAGAGGCCCAAACAATTCCACTGTTCAGATTCCTTCCCAGGGAAGGAGTAGGGTGCTAGAATTCTATCCACCAGAAAGCCCTCCATGTGAGTTTTTTTTTTTTTTTTTTTAATCAAGTAAAAACACATTATAAGTGATCAAAGATCATAAGGGCACAAAAACCCCTGTATATGCAAAAAGTACACAAGATAGAAAACAAAATGAAAGAAAAGAAAAGCCTATAAAGATAAAGAATTAAGGAAATTATGGAAAGACGACCTATTCTCAAAAACATCCTTCCCTCTCCTCACAAAAAGTGATCTACCACAAAAAACTCCATATGATGCCACCAAACTAAATTTGCTCAAGTTCACTTTTAAAAAAGCCAATGCCACATCAGAGAATTTAAATACTTAAATATAAAATTTAATGTTTATTAAATCAGATGCCATGTAGTGTTTACCAAAAGAATATGAATACTAGTTTCTATTTGCCTAAGTTTGGTTCTAGCTCACCTACACACATCGACAACATCCCAAGACAGAAAGGAAAGGAAAAAAAAAAAAAAACTTACTGAATAGGAAATTAAACCAAACAATCATAGACAGTTTGATATTTTCTAATAAAAAAATTAAATGACAAATCAAGAAAACACTAACAAAGCTATAATTAGAGAGAAAGGGAAAAGTGGGAAGAATCGTACCAGAACCCAAACCAAACAATTATTTGATATTCCTTACACTTGTCTTAGTATTGCTAGTTCTATGGAACACAATTGCCAAAATTTTATAAGGTAAGTTTGATTATAAGAAAAAGATGAGAAAGGGGGTAAGGTTTTTATTTTCTTTAGTACCCAACTCCTAAGATTGATTGATTGTGATGAGTGCTAAAAATAGAATAATGACAGAAAAGATGACTGAAAATAGAATAATCTCAATGGAACAGGTGAGAGAAAAGGCCCTAATAACGTGCAAAGATAGATTGAAAAAAAAAATTACTCAAAGAGAAATACTTATTCAATTAGATATTAGAAATTAATATATAAAAAAAAAAAAATGGACCATATAGCCTTGACATTTTGTGGCAATGGGTGTCTTTGGTACTATGAAGCTGTTAGGAAAATTTTGATAAAAGTTCTTTACATATTAATATTCATCGCTGCATGTATGGATAAAGGAATATAGTTTATAAATGCAACATGCAACATTAAATGCACAAAATGTTCAACTAGTGAATCACAAGGTACACTCCAAAGTATAAACAGAAACTATGCAGGTAGAAAGATCATTACTGAAATGAAATTCAAACAAAACTTTTTCTAAAATATTATTTATAGTCATTTACAGTTAAGCAGTTAGTAATTTTACCATAAATCTTCTAAAAAACTTAGCTACATTTGGTTTAATGCATATGAAGTAGGGAAGAATAAAAAACTTCATGCCATTGTGATAGTGGAACACTTATTGCTCAAACTGCTAAAAACAAGGTAAGAAAAAGATACACAATTAAAGCACAAGTACTCATGTCAAATTATTGGGATCTGATAACCAAGCTCACCCTTTAGTACCATCTATAGGGTCCAAAACCCAGTGTCGGCCATTGGAACCACCTTCAGATTTGCCACTGTCAATGGCAGCAAGCACGTCTTCTGCGGATAAAGGAGAAATATTATATGTTCCATCATTGGAAAGAGTATCATTCACAAGTTTTGTAATGCGCTCCAGCGTTTCTTGAGCACCATCCTTTCGAAGATCTCCTGAATCCTAAAAGCAGTCAACAATTATAAAACTAGATTCTACAATTTAAAGGGGGAATGAAACATATCTAATTCATATCAGTGGAAACTAATTCACCACTTTGATAAATAAAAAAAAGGTAAACAAAAGCCCTCTTAAAAGTTTTCACATTTACCTCCTCAGCCACTAATGAGAATGATTCAGAAGGAAGTTCCCTCTCCAATACAAAACTAACCAGTGCCTGTGAGCCTGAGAACCACAGATACAAGGTAGAAACAGATTCGTAATCAGTTTGCAGTTCCTTTTGTAAAAAGCTGAAAGATGTTTAAGAAATACTAAAATCATCCACAAATACTTATTCATAGTTATTATTAACATGTTGAAACAATGTAAGTATCAAACTCTCCCAAAGTATACTAAAAATGTAAGCTTTAAGACTGCGCCGCAAGTTTGACATCCGCACACAGAACACGTATCAGATAGACTAGTCTGAGTGCTCAAGGCTTTGGATATTGACAATGCTGGCCATAACTATATCTTACTTTAAAATAAGAATATACTCATAAACCACCAAATATTCATGATTCATCAGATATATAGATTGAATTTAAATCTCGGAAATTGGGGGAGAAAAGATTGGGAAACAAGGAAAGAAAGTTCATGCATTCCGTAAGCTTAAAGTTGAGATGCCTTCGTCACTTGAATCTGAATCGCATGATCTAAAACACAGAAAGCTCCTATTCTACAACATTAAATATAGTGATAATATTATATATATAAAATATCTTTATTACCTCCACATGTTTCCCTATAGGTCAAATCTAATAATAATAATAATAAGATAATCTCAGTAAAGGCTAAAAACTTCTAGTCCATGTAACTATGTAAGGATGGAATATCATATGAATGGTGCCCTAATAGCACCTACAACGTCGAAGGTCGGAACCACCATAATGTATGTGAGTATGTCCTGGCCTCTCAAAGGAACCACGTGCATAGAAAGGAAAAGAAGGATTACTAACTGCTTGTTCTATAATATAATGCAACTGTTCCTCATAATGATAACATAAATTTCATAAAGTATCCTCGTTTGGTCGTACTTACCTCCCCCGGCACAATTTATATTGGTGCAGATATGAAGCACATCAATATTTTAACCCAATATATTATTTAAAGACTATCTCAAATTCCCAATTGCTACAATCTACATGCTACAGACTTAAAAATAGCTAAACCATTTGAATAAAAACTGAACAGTGATATCTTTTTTGCAATCAAGCTGCATATGTAATCAATCACAATGACTCGAAAATAGGAAATAGCATATGATATATAATCAAAATAAATGAATAGGAAAGTTTGACAACAAACCATAATCGGCCACTGTGACAGGGCTTTTATCTGATTTTGAATGGACATCTGATTGCAACAGCGCCTTTTGCACCTTCTGATGGGGAAAAAAGGCAAAACTTTCACCAATACTGAAAGCAGGTTTATGTAACAAACAATAAAAAATCTATACGTGATCAACCATATACTTAAGGAAGGATATAAATAACAAAATTACTCAGATGATATAGGGAAAAATACCATCGATACATATGTTGTGCAAGTTGCTTTTTATCTACTTCTAAATGCCCAACAAAACCCCAGAAAAAAAAAATCCAATTTATTGACAAGAAACTATTCCTAGTATAGAACATGTAAATTCTGAGGAAATAAAAAAAGTAAAATGAAATTAATTGTCCTCTACAATCTAGAGACACAAAATATAAATGTAAAAACTGATTTGATAAAAAATCAAATGAAAACCCAGGTGCCTATCACCATTCTACATAGGATGATCAATAAGAATTCAATCCTGTAAAAGATCACTTTTTCATAATAAATACATATCTGAGCTCATAAAGTTGATTGTGTAATTTGGGATTGTCCGGGCCAAATTGCATTGCCGAATCGTCTGCAAAACCCTAAGATGATATCTTAATGAGACAGAAAGAGAGAGAAAGTATAGAGAGAGCATTGCCTGGCAGAGACGAGCAGCAAGAGAGGCGGCTTTCTGAGCAGCGGCGAGGTCCTTGTCGTAAGACATTGAAGCAGAAATGTTAATGGGACGGAGAGAGAATAAGGGCTTACTTAATAATTTGGGTTTTGAGAGGTTTGTGTAACAAGAAGAAGATATCAACACTCTCAGTGAATTTATAGACATGTTTCTCTCTCTTCCGCACCATGTACTACTGTTCCCAGAATCTCTTGCGAATCTGTGTTTTCTTCAATAATAATAATAATAATAATAATAATAATGCAATTATGTAATTTTGGTGATGTAGATAAAAATAAAACGCAGATTTTACTTGTCGTTTTGGTGCTGTACGGATTCTCAGTTGTTACCTCCTCTAAATTGTGATGTGTCACCAATCACCATCTTGAAATCTAATCTTAATATCTTGACGGTCAAATGATCAAAATTTATAAATAATATTCCATTTATAACTATAAATATTAATAAGTGAAAAATTGTATGTTAGAACTATGAAGAAAGTGGAGGGCTATCGTCCTATGGCTTTTTGAAAAGAATGACTCAATTGCCTTGTCCCTCCAACATGATAATGGTAGTTTTAAAATAAATAATACGTTTGTGGGTATTTTAAAGATATTATTAAAGGATCCAAATCTCAATTTTTTCATTGATAATGCGTAACATTATTGCCGATCATAGTTATCAAATCTGGACCAATCATTGACCCAATTAAAGGAGAGAGACATTGGATCACTGGTCGGACTGCTGGATTAATTGTTTGGATCGTTTATTGATAAAAATGTATTATTTTAAATATAGTTATGTTTAATATAAGTGTAGGAAACTAATATACTCAAAATTTATTTATTTATTTATTTTTTGAACATAAGATAATAACAGAAACTTGGAGTAGTGGTTTAGGTTTTTTCCATGAGCCATTTGATTTTGATGTTGCATCCAAATCACCGGAATTGCATATCCTTTTAATAATTTTGAATAATAATATTACAGTCAAATCCGTTGAAACCAGCCGGTTTGCTTTAGAATGGATTGATTCATTTAGATTTTAGTATTTTACTGGGCTAATCCGGTTCTTATCCTTAAATGCTCCAATGTTAGACCTAGCCTAGCCAATGGCTTGGTTCATTGATGGGACCACTCAAACCAAGTCTGATAGCATTACTGCCAACTCCTGTAGCCTAGCTAGTTGCATCTCAAATGAGGGTATTGAGTTTGAATTTTTGAATCTTTGGGATAGAAAGTTTAAAGGAAAAGGGAAAAGACTACTCCCATTGTATGACCCAAATGCCCATCAAGGCTTCGACTGAATTATTTGGCCCGAGTCCACCATTTTCAAAAGCTTGAATTTGGCACAAAATGTTTAAGAAAATGCAACTCTTCTTATTTGAAAAATAATGGGTGGGGATATTGTAACCCCTCAAAGTGATTTCCACACCCCATTAGTCTTGAAATCCCACAAATTTATAAACAAACCTCACAAACTCCCCAAACCCCATTTGAACCCTATATGTGATTGTGGCGAAAATTCGGGTCTCTAACATTTGCCACAATCACTTTTAGTATAAAAATTTTGCCGATCATCGTATTACTCCTCAAGTTGTCTAGAAGTAATTAACACCACCATCTCCTAAATCAAGTGCAATTTTAAGCTCTAAAGGTGATTTAAAGAAAAGTTCATGCAAATAGGCTAGGGCCTAAAACAAGCACAAATTTCCTTTGGACTATTATTTTAGTTTATTTGATTTTTGATTGGCAAAAATGTAGAGTCTTAAGGAGTGCACATGGCGAGCATTGTTATTTCTAATCCTTTTGTTGATATTGAAGTATTATAGGAATCAACATGCCTTGAAAGGATTAAGATCTTTAATGGAGATTATCATTAATATGGGCTATTAATATGGTAATCCTTTGATTGATATTTCAATTAACACTATATTTTGTATTTTTTTTTTTTTTTGCCCGAAGATATACATCAGTAGAATATCATCTTAGGAATGGAGAGACATAAATCACTGAGTCAAAGCTCATGTTCCATTTTATTTTTGTGATTATTTTATAAATATTTGTGCCTCATGTTCAAGAAAAACCAACAGGATCAGTTAAGGGTCAAAGAGCTTAGGCCATATCAGTTTTAGCATCCTTTAGGTTCTATGTCGCTCACTTGATATGGAAGGATCCGCATGTATTTTGTTAGCGTTACTTTTAATATATCATTCATTTAATTATTTTGTATTTACCTATTATGGAAGCATATGTAGGTATTTGTGAACATCCTCATTGTTCTAACATTGAGTGCATATGAGTGCATTCTTTAACTTCAAAGTAGACAATATGTCTCTGGTCCATGCCATGCTCTTTGACATATCAACCACTCCCAATTTTTTCCCTACATTCAAGTGCCCCTCGAGATATTCAGCAGTCGGATGATTATGCACTCCAATAACTATCGTCATCATCCATTCATCATTTGTTGATATTTTGAAGCCCTTAAATGTGAATGAGCATCCACACTTTTTGGTTCTAGTTTTATGCTCTCTCTTTTTTCCACTTTAATGTGTGGTATGATGTCTTTCTTTCTATTTATATATTGGCCACCCTCTCACAATCAAGTGTAAGCTTTGTTGCAATTCTACCATTGTTTTTAACATTGGATTTAGAGATTACGATGACTTATCATTTCTTTTGCCGACTTCTAGGCCAAATTATATAATGCTTCTCTACTTTTAAAGACCTATATGCAAAAGAACTTAATGTAAGTAAACACATTCAAGCATAAGCCATAACCTAAAGTACTGATAGAAATTGAAAAGTTATATTAGTTTATCTCATATGTAGTGAATTTGCTGGTATAGTCCATAATCATTTGCAACTTAACCTCATTATCAAACTTATTGTATTTAGTTGAAGCCTTGCCTTAAAAATATGGAGAGGGGTTGGAAAAAAAAATTGTACTGTTTAGTCATTGCTTACCATAATTCGATTCATGTGCCCATCCCAAGCGTAAGATATTATGTCAATGCAAGCATAGTCATGTGAGTTCCGCGGACATTTTCCACAGGGATTGGGAATTAATTGTAGTACTAAAAGGGCCTTAGGGATTTCGAACCAAAGAATTGTGTGTAATTAAAGTAAAATGATTTTAAGAGTGAGTGATGCGCTGTTTAAAACTAATGAAAACAAGAAATTAAAGTTAAAACTATATAATTGAAATAGATTGGATTTTAAGTTCATTCCATCCAATTCTATGGAATTGTGGGTTCTCAATATTGTCTTGATCAAGAATCCATTGAAGAATGGTCTTGATTGGAAGATATTTCGGTTTAAGTCCATTTACGATTCAAAAAATGATAGGTTAATGCTAAAATCCTCTCATGAGCATTTTAACAAACATTTGGAGTGCATTGTATTCAAGCACCATTTGTGTCAAGTATGACTTGTCTACAAATGGTCAAAAACTTACAAAACCAAGAGAGTTCTAAATTAGAGTGAATATTAAACATTAATCTATAATCAATTTAATCTCAATCAAGACGAAAATACCATAAACCTCTTGGATTGGAATGGAAATCTACCCTAGAACCCAACCTTAGGAGTTTAGCTATCCATGGAAACTAATAACAAGAAGATAAAGAAAAAGAAAATACAATTCAATGAAAATCAAATAGACATTAACTAAAAACTTCAATCTAAACTTGTATTAAATGAGATTCGATGAAATATTCCACAAGCAAGGATAACAAAAAGTTAAACTAAGTGATTAAAACTAAGAATAAGGAAAAATAAAGTTAATCTAAAGAGAAATTAAAGGATCCCAAAAATATAAACTAGATAGAGAAAGTAAATCAGCCTAAAAAAATATGGGAGGTAGAGAGAAAAAGAGAAGAGAGGAAGAGAGGGGAAGAGCACCCCATCTTTCTTGGAGAGAGAAAGAAAATGACCTTAAATAAGTCTTACGAGTCTTCTCTAATAATCTTCTAAAAGTTCTAAAATGTCTCTACACTTGTCATGAAATAACAAGTAAAAACTGATATTCCTGCGTAACCCTATTGGTAGTGTTTTTCTGTAGATTTTGCAGAAAATTGCTGCGACATGACCCTATCTATAGGGTCTGAAAAAAGCTATCTGTAGTGTTTTTGCACTTTTGATGATTTTTATATTAATTTTAGCTCGCCAATTGTAACTTTTATGCTCCCAAGCATTTCTTATCATGGGGATCAATTCTAAAGCTTCCAAAAACAATCTAAAAGCGCATCTTTAAAGAGAAAAACCTACAAATGCAAAAACATGACATTAAATTAAACAAAATCATACTTAATTAGACAATATAAACAAATATGAAAAGCTAAAATGGACTAGAAAGATAAGTAAAAATTGCATGATTGCATCGTAATTAGACATCATAGACCTAACATATGATGTTTGTTCGGTTGAAAAAGACCTAACAAATTGGATTCTAACAAAATCAATTTGTTTGACTAGAATTGACCACACAAAACCACTATGTTAGGTTCAAGACGATCTAATAAACATGCTTTGTTCGGTAGGCTTTTGCCAAACATATTGATTTTGTTAGGTTTTTTATTACTAAACAAATCCAATTTGTTAGGTTTAGTATCTCTGAACAACTCATGATTTTGCCAAAATAAATAAATAAACGAACATTTGCACTTCTATCAGCTTCTTGAACATCCATTTTCTTCTCTCTTACTTGTAAACAAGTAAGAGAATGTCAAAATTCTAGAATTTAATCAATTTATATATAAGAGGGGTGGTTACAGAGATGAGTACGATTTAGATGGGATAGCGAATGAGAAGAAAAGGAGAAAGAAGAAGATGATAGAATTTAAATGAAGGGTTAGTAGGTTTTTTTGAGTGGGTGTAGAGATAAATTTTTTGAATGAGTTAGTTAGATATTTTGAATTTTAGATGTCCTTAATGATACATTTGCTTATGGGCATTTTTGGAATAATGACATATGGGGTGTACCCATTTTTGGAGTTGCAATATCCAGACTAAAAAATAATTGCGAAGTTTGGTCCATAGCATTCCGCTTGGGATCGATTCTCAAAAGAGTAGAATTGATTTCATTAGAATAAAATAGAATTCTGGCTCAAATTTCTGTTTGGAATGAACCTAAATGTAACTTCATTCGAGTATATTTATGTGTTATCTTGTCAAGGCATATATTAGAGTAATAGGGATTATACTTTTGTCATATAGCTTAAAGCAAAATGACAATTTTGGAAATCAATAAAAGTAAACTCAAAATGAATTCTATTTTAGCCAAATGCCACCATTTTTAATATAATTTATAAATCCTACAAGTTGACATAAAATTAGAATTGGAAATTTATTGTGTTCTACTTTGTAACATTCCAAACAAGAGATTTGATCCCAAACAGATTCTCAAATGAACTCTATTCCAATTTTTATGGCAGAATTACAAGAACCTCCCCTAATAGTTTAAAAAAAAAAAAAAAATACATCAGCCTTTCCATTTTATTTATTGCCAATGACCTCTCTTCCATTAGTAGCCGTGTATTCTCGGGGTGGCAAATGGGTGGGTATGGGTTGGATCACAAAATGCTCATGACCCATTTAACTCTTAGCATGTCTTGACCGAACCCAAACCCAATCGGACAATTTCCTCTCTCTCTCTCTCTTAAAAAAAAAAAACTGCTGCTTTTAACTTATACTGATAATGTGTTTAATGAAAAAAAAAAAAAAGTTTTAATGTGGAAGTCTATTCTCTGGTAGTGGAAGTTGAAATTGCACAATAGATGCAAACATCGATGGCAGTCCAGCAACCACCAAGATGATAAACACATAGCACAGGAAAATGTTTTATACCACAAACTACAAGAAAGTCATAACAACACAAAAATAAATAAATAAAGTGCACAACACCACTGCAGCAGTACCACCACAAAGTCTGATGTTTTCTGAATCTTTTATTGATAGGCAAAAATTCTGTATCACAACATATATCAGCTTCATCCATTAAAAAAAAAAAGTTCTAAGTTTTGATGAATAAGTCGAGGACCAGATAGGTTTTACTTATTCACAGTATGACTTTGTCAGAGAAATCCAGAGAGTTAAATGGCTTGAATTTTGAAGAAAATCAAGAAACATCAATAACAAAGATAACTATGTCTATATGAGGAAATAATTGTATCTAGCAATGGTAGAACATCATCATGCAAGGAAACATAGAATGTGCCATACTTAAATTTTTGTTTAAGTAATTCATTATAGAAATTTAACATAATAATTACACAATGATTCTTCATCCATTAATTTAATCAGAGAACAAGTTTAATTTGTACGCAATGGAATATATACAACCATAGACAACACCCAGGATCATATCAGAGGCCTCAAACTAGTGGATCTAGTCCTTGCACTTTTTCAACCTTGACAGCCTGAAAACAAATCCACATAAAATGGAGTAATGAACCATATTATGACCAAGCATACACTTGAGATACAACTCCATATAAAATGTTGGACAAAAACACCAACTTCCAAGCATTTCAAGCAATACAGGATCGCACCATGTCCCTGTTTCGTGAACAGAGGTTTGGAAAATTATGTCTGATGTGATATCTGATATATTACAAAGCTACATTACTATCACCCAGTTGAAAAGAATGTATGCTATCGAGAACAAATTTATACAAAATCAATATTATTGAGAGAAGTTTTCACCCAAATCAAAATAACAAACACCAAAATTAATATATGACTTAAGCAATTATTGATAAGTTTCTCTTTTCATTTGCATGATCTGGAAACATGCTGCATCTCACTACTAATTCTGTGAATGATTCCTCAATTATACTAAAGTATGACAGTTTTCGTGAGCTCACACCACAGAGTTGAATGGTAATTCCCATAGTCTCTCTACTCCAATCAAATAAAAATGTACCAATAACAAAGCACCTTCAACATAATTTCATTTACTTCAAGACTTTGTCATAATTGTGAGCTGTAAATATTCTGTAAATATTTTGCATTATATTCTTTCATATTTTATTAATTTCCATGTATTAGAGCTTCTATGTTTTCTAAGTTTCTATATTTCTTAGAATTGACTTTCCATATTTATGTTATAGCTTCTCTATAAATTATAGACTTGTAATTCATTTTAAGTTGGAATAAGATTGTATAGTTGCTAGGGTTTTCTCCCTAAGAAACTTTCATGGTATCAGAGCCCTAGGATTGTCTTTTCTTCTTCACCCACCATTGCTGCTGCTCCTTCTGTTGCTGCCCGCTGCCCATTGCTGCATTAATGTTCTCTCTCCTTCACCAATGCTGCCTTTTCTCCCTGCACCGTTGTTGCACTGCCACTGCTGCCCACTGCCCTCTCTCCTAAATCAGCTATTATCTCTTTCTCCCTTTTGAATACTGCTGCTGATGTTATCTCTGAGTAAACACTGCTGCCCGCTGCCTTCTCTCCTGAATCAGCTGCTATCTCCTTCTCCCTTTTGAATATTGCCGCTCCTATCTCTGAGCAAACTACCTCTCCCTTATTCCCTTTAAATCTTGGTTGATTCGCATTCGATTAAGCATAGCCGACGAGAAAATACAGACGATTAGCATACGTTTGAATAAGAATAATTATTCTTATTGGGCCAAAGTTATGGAGAACTTTCTTTTTGGTCGTGGACGATGGGGGGTATATTGATAAGACTAGTCCAAAACCTATGGATCCTAAAGCTGACGAATATGCTTCAAATCTAGCCAAATAAAAGATGGAAAATGCTCAGGTTCTTATTTGGCTTCACAACTAGGTCGAACCAAGTATTGGTCAAAATTTTTTGAAGTTTGATTCTGTTCATTTGGTTTGGGAATATCTTAAAGATCTCTATCTGGAATCCAACTATGTTCGATAATATGAAATAGAAGGTTATATTCGGACTGCCAAACAGGCTGAAAAATCGATTCAAGCATTTTACACTTAGATGACTAGCTTTTGGAATCAGTTGGCCGTCATGGATCCGCCTGACTTGCTGAGTATGGATAGCTATCTCCAAAAAAGGGATTGTCAGCACCTCACGCAATTTTGGATGGCTCTTTGGGAACAGTTTGAACCCCTTCGATGGGCTATTATGCATCGAGTACCTCTCCCTACCTTTACTGTGACAATTCAAGAGCTCATTACTAAAGAAACGCATCTCAAGTTGTGCCAACCTAGTTTCTCTGATGCTTCTGTGTTTGTTGCTGCATCGCGAGTGCCGTTACTTCCTACACCACCTGGTCCTATCATCAAGATCACTGGGAAACCAAAACCTCTTGTGGCTACTCATGAATGCATTTTTTGTCACCAAAAAGGGCATTGGAAACATGCTTACCCTAAACTAGTTGCTTCGCACCCATATCCAGTTTAGTTGCGTCCTTGAGCTGCTGTTGCTGCTCCACCCATTATTAGCCCAACAACATCCATGTTTGACCAATTTTAGCAGTTTCAGGATTGGTTCGCATCTCAATCTCAGTCACATGCTTCTGCTATGTCCACTCTATACTCAGGTTTGAGTAATTTTGATTCTTCAGGTATTTCTTTCACCACTTGGATATTTGATTCTGGTGCCTTTCATCATATGACTCCAAACCTCTCTTTTCTTAAAAATTGTATCTCTCTATCTTCTCCTATTACCATAACTACTGCAAATGGATCTCTCATGAATGTTAAATATATAGGCTTTGTCCTTTCTTCCTCTAGCTAACATTTCTTTATTCCTAATGTATTCGTTGTTCCTCAATTGCCAGTTAGTTTGCTTTCTATAAGTCAGTTATCTGATTCTGGTTTTGATGCTATCTTTTCTTCTTTGACTTGTGTTGTGCAGGATCGAGTATACAAGAAGCAGATTGGGACAGGGCATAGAAATGGTGACATATATGTGGTGGATAATCTTCAGATTCCCGAGTCTAGTTTTTCTTCAGCTTTATCTTCATTTTCTCTTACAAATAAGTCATCTCCTTTTTATTTATGGTATACTAGGTTAGGCCATGTGTCTAGTGATTGCTTAAAAAGTTTTTTTATATCTGACCATTTAGGCAAAGTCCCTATTGTTGATATTCAAGATTGTAGTGAGTGTAAACTTACAAAAATGAAGGCTTTACCATTTAATAAAAGTATGTATATTTCTGATTCACCATTTGCACTTGTTCATACTGATGTGTGGGGTCCTTCCCCGGTTACTACTAAGGGTGGTTCTTCTTATTACGTTCCCTTTATTGATGATTGTAGTAAGTTCTGTTGGGTTTATCTCATGTCTCATAAATCTGATTTCTTTTGTATTTTTAGAAAATTTCACTCTATAATTCAAACCCAATTTTCCACGACTCTTAAAGTTCTTTGTTCTGACTTAGGGGGTGCATATTTTTTAACATAATTTACTGATTTTCTTCTTAACATGGGTATTTCATCAGTCTTCTTGTGTTGATACTTATGCACAAAATGGTGTTATTGAGTGGAAATATCACCACATTCTTGACACCACTCATTCTCTTTTTATTTCCTCTTCTGTTCCCTCTGTCTTTTGAGGTGAAGTTGTCCTCACTGCTGTCTATTTCATTAATCGTATACCTACTCCTCTTCTTTCTGGTTTGTCTCCCTATGAAAAACTCTTTGTCAACCTCCAAATTATTCTCTTTTTAGGGTTTTTGGATGTACTTGCTTTGTTCTTCTTCCTAAACGAGCTCGTACTAAACTTAGTGCTCATTCTGTTTTATTCTTCTTAGGCTATAGTTCTTTTCAAAAAGGTTTTCGTTGCTATGATCCCTTTTCTAAAAAATTGTATGTCTCTCGTCATGTTGCTTTTTTGAACATATTCTTTTCTTTTCCATTCCCCCTCACATAGTTCCTATTAGTAAAGAAAATCTTATCTCTATTGATCCACTTCCTTCCTCTGTTCCTCCATATGAGTATATCTCTAATTTGGATTCTTTTACTGTTCCCCCTGTTTCGTCTAATGCTTCACATTCTGACTTTCTTTATTTTCCCTTAGTTTATTCTCGTCGGGCTTATGATCCTCCTCATCTCTGATGTTCTACCACCTGCTGACTTGGATACTGATGATCCACCAATGCGCCGGTCCTTCTGCCTTTATCGTCCTTCGGACCAGGTGGTGTAGGAAGTAACGACGCTCGTGATGCAGAAACAAACACAGAAGCATCAAAGGAACTAGGTTGGCACAACTTGAGACTAATTTCATAGCAATGAGCTCTCGAACTATCGCAGAAAGGGAATGGAGAAGTACCCGGTGCATAATAGCCCCTCGAAGGGTTTAAACTGTTCCCGAAGAGCCATCAAAAATTGAGTGAGGCGCTGACGATCCCTCTTTTGGAGATAGCTATTCATACTCAGCAAGTTTGGCGGATCCATGAGGGCCAACCGATCCCAAAAGCTAGTCATCTCAGTGTAAAATGCTTGAATCGATTTCTCACCCTGTTTGGCAAACCAAATATGACCTTCTATTTCATATTCTCGAACATAGTTGGATTCCAGATTGAGGTCTTTAAGAAATTCCCAAATCAAATGAGCAGAATCAAACTTCGAAAAATTTTGACCAATACTTAGTTCCACCAAGTTGTGTAGCTAAGTAAGAACCTAAGCATTTTCCATCTTCCATTTGGCTAGATTCAAAGCATATTCTCAGCTTTAGGATCCATTGGTTTTAAACTAGTCTTATCAACATACCCTCATCGTCCACAACCAAGAAGAAAGTTCGCCATAACTTTAGCCCAATAATAATTATTACTCTCATTCAAACGTATGCTAATCGTCTGTATTTTCTCGTCGGCCATGCTTAATCGAATACGAATCAACCAAGATTTAAAGGGAACGAGGGAGAAGCAGTCTGTTGAGAGATATCAGCAACAACAGTTTTCAAAAGGAATAATGAGATAGCAGCTGATTCAGGAGAGAAGGCAGCGTGCAACAGTGTTTGTTGAGAGATAGCAACAGAATATTATTCAGAAGGGATGAGATAACAGCTGATTCAGGAGAGAGAGCACCAGGCAGCAGTGTTTGCCGAGAGATAGCAGCAGCAGCAGCAGTATTCAAAAGGGATAAGGAGATAGCAGCTAATTCAGGAGAGATGGCAGTAGTACAGCAGTGGTGCATGGAGAAAATGCAGCAGCAGTAGAAGAGAGAGGACAGCGGGCAACAATACAGCAGTGGTAGTGTAGCAGCGGTGCAGGGAGAAAAAGCAGCAGTGAATGAGAGATAGCAGCAATGGGCAGCGGGCAGCAACAGAGGGAGCAGCAGTAATGGTGGGTGAAGACTTTGTCTAATTCTTACTTGCAGATAAGAATCTTGTTGGGTGCAAATGGGTGTATAAGGTCAAGACAAATTTCGATGGCTCTTTAAAGTGATACAAAGCTCGATTAGTTGCCAAAGGTTTTTCTCAAAAATATGATGTTGAATATGAGGAAACATTTGCCCCTATTGCCAAAATGACTACTGTTCGTATTCTGATTTCTGTGGCCGCTGTTCGTCATTGGCCTATTTTTCAACTTGATGTGAAAAATGCTTTTCTTAATGAGTTATTGTTTAAGGAAGTGTATATACGTCCTCCCCCTAGTCTTCCCCATTCATCAGGTCTAGTGTGTCGTCTACGTCGAGCTCTACATGGTCTCAAGCAGTCTTCCCGTACTTGGTATGATCATTTTGAGACCACTATCTCTCAAATCGGCTTCACTCCAAGTACTTATGATTTTGCCTAGTTTATTCGCCATACTTTTACTGGTCTGGCTGTCATTCTTCTGTATGTGGATAATATGATCATTACTGGTTCTGATATTTCTATTATCGATGAGGTTAAACGTTATCTTTTTGCTGGATTTGAGATGAAAGATTTGGGACATCTCCGTTATTTTTTGGGCATTGAAGTTGCATCCTCTCTTTCTGACTATTTGCTCTATCGGGCTAAGTATGCTAATGAGTAGATTCATTGGGCTCAATTGACTGATTCTAAATTTGTGGATACTCCTATGTAGTTGAATGCCAAATTCTCTACTTCTGATGGTGTGCTTTTGGATGATCCTACCTTTTATAGGGAGCTCATTGGTAGTTTAATCTACCTCACTGTAACTCGACTTGACATTGCTTATGCAGTTCATATTATCAATTAGTTTGTTTCAACTCATCGTTCTACTCATTGGGGTGCTCTCATGCGCAATCTTCATTATATCTATGGCACCATCTTTCAGAGTTTGCACTTATCGTCTTTTTCTACACTTGAGTTGAGGGCTTATGCTGATTCTGATTGGGCTGGTGATGTTAATGATCGCAAATCCATTTCTGACTTCTGTTTCTTTCTTGGTGATTCTCTTATCTCCTGGAAGAGCAAGAAGCAGATTGTGATTACTCGTTCTACTGCTAAGGCTGAATATCGTGCTATGGCTCAAGTTACCCCGAGGTAATATGGCTTCGATGATTGCTCTCTAACTTGGGTGTCTTTATCTCTCCTTCTACCCCTCTCAATTGTGAAAGCTAGAGTACCATTCAGATTGCCCATAACACAAGTCTTTCGTGAATGTACCAAACATATTGAGATTGACTGTCATTTTATCTGTCAGCATGTTCAAAGTAGGACTATTCAACTTTTCCATGTTTCATCAACTCTCCAGCTGGCCGATTTCTTTACTAAGACTCACACATCTACTTGGTTTCATTCCTTACTTAACAAACTCTCGATGCTCTCTGCACTTGCATCATGAGTTTGAGGGGAGGGTGTGAGCTGTAAATATTTTGTAAATATTTTGTATCTTTCCTATTTTATTAGTTTCCATGTATTAGAGTTTCTATGTTTCCTAGGTTTCTATATTTTTTAGGGTTGACTTTCCATATTTATGTTATAGCTTCTTTATAAATTGTAGGCTTGTAATTCATATTATTTTAAATTGGAATAAGATTGTGTAGTTGCTAGGGTTTTCTCCCTAAGAAACTTTCAAATCAGAAGTCAAACAGTTTTAAAAAATAAATAAATAATAAAATAAGATTCTAAAAAATGTTCCTTTCAATTTTATCATGACTGGAATACGTAAGATTTCCAAATTCAGCAGTTAAAACTCCCGTTAGATTGAGACCCTACAGTTGGCTGCAATCCACACACACACGCACAAAGAATTAGTATGCCAAACTAAATAACTAGACCTTGTACTTATCCCAATGTGTTAAGGCCCAAAAATTGATTTGATCACTAAAATCAATTTAAAAAGTTTGCAAAAAGTGGACAAAATGTTTGAAAATTGTTGTCCGGAAAGTCTCGACTGACATAAGTTATGGAAATTAGCATTCGGCTATTGTGATCAAAGACTACTGGCTATGATTGTAGTGTCTTAATACTTATAGTGAATCATGGCCATTGAATGCAACTCTACCAGAAGACTAGAATTTTATTTGTACCAAAATCAAAACATGAAGTCAAAAATTTTCCCAAACAAATTGTAAAAAGATAGGAATCGGTATAATTCCCTTACTTTTAGATTTGAACTAAGTTTTCCAGCCAAAGCCAATAGTAAAATTTCACCATTATTATCTCCACCTGTACCAAAATATGTTAATCATCGAATCGAGATAACAGATCCTCATAAACAACGAGATTACACTAAATGAAATTTAACCCAAAAACAATACTTACCTAAATGAAAGAATACATACCCAAAACAAAGAATATCTATTTCCCTAATACTGCCACTAGCAATAATTATCCAAGGCATTCATTAGGAATGATGAATTAATTGGAGGAAATTTTAGAAAATGATTTAAAACAAGGAAATATGTAGTTTTAGATGAATTAATATTATTATTGAAATGAAAATAAGCAAAATCTTGAATTAGTTGTATTTCATTGATTTATTTTCTGTTTCTGCAAAATTTGTCCAAAGAAAATGTTTACATGGGCAAACAGAGTATTGAATCAAAATTGCAAAGACGGTGAGAAAATTTGATTAAATTGGCACTAATCACATGTAATGAAACTCAAAACTTACAGAAAGTTACAGAGGATTTTTATGGGGATCAAATTAAAACAGTTCAATAAAGCATAAAAAAAAAAAATGTAAATCAACGAGGAGATAGTGCTACCAATTAAAGTACGAGATTGCGAAATGGAACAAAATGCTCTGGTCCTCGACGAAATAAAAAACAATTTCAAACAACAATTAAATAGAAATCATAAAAGCGTATAGATTGTTGATGAGATTTGAGAAGGAACTCACCTCGATTCGGGAGCGAGCTCACTGGATCTTAACCAACGACAGCAGCGTGAAATTGATCTGAACCCTAGCTATTTGCAGAGGAGATGAGGAAGAGTGAGAGAACCCTAGCCATTACAGAGGAGATGAGGAAGAGCGAGAGAGAACCCTAGCTTGGAGTGTTGGAGACGAGATGATGGGAGGAGAGAAGAGAAAGTGTTTCTGTTCTTTAAACCCAACGGGTACTCAAATCCAACCTAGCTAATAAATAGGTTTAATTGGGTGATCCAATTATGAACCATTTATTAAAATGTACCGACCCAAAGCCATTAATACTGAACAGATTTGGGCAGATTTTGCCCGCCCTAGCCATGATCAATAGACTCTTTTGATGGCAGAATTCACATAAAAGCTAGGTTGGCACAGGAAAGAGAAAACATAAATACAACCACCGTTATAGTCACCTACAACATCTTCTCCTAGAATACCCTGAATATAAAAAAGTTTGGTTTGCTTCCCCACTCTCCTGATATAGCATCTCTACATGAAGAATAAAGAAGAATGGATCTATTATCTGAATATTGATGTTTTTAATTAGGATCACAATGTCAGTCAAACCATAGTAGGGATGGAAGTTCAAGAAATGAGGCCAGCTGACACAAAGTATCCTATTATCTTACCAAGTTTTTCAAAACCAAGCAGAGGTGCCCGACCATACAATGTCAAGGAAATTCACCAAGAACATTAACTGTGTACCAAGGTAATCTCAACTGCCAAACCAATCCAAAGTCACTAAAATCACTCCGTAGGTTTATAGGAAAGATTTGGGTTGCTACGAAGACACATGCCTCCAAAACGAAAGGCACCATGAGGAGAAAAGATGACCTCTGTGTCCTATATCCAGATTAAGTGACTCAATTGTGTAAAGATGGCATCCAAAACAAAAGTCACCATGGGGAGAAAAGATTACCAACATTTTTTTGTCCTATATACAGATTAAGCGATCTAATTGTGTAAGATGGTGTCACAGAAGCCAAGGCTGTTGGGACAAGAATCACACGTACTATTGCCATGAAAGTCGCTTGAAGTTCAGTCTCCTCTGTCGCCACTGATGAATCTGGCTTGCAGTGCATCCGTCCACACTGAACATGATTATTTATCAGAATGAGTGAAGTTAGAGCTGTAGAAGAATGAAATCCACTCTGTCCCACATCGCCTAAATGAAAGGCTTACTATAGCTTCATATACCTGTATTGGGCCCTTCACCTAAAAGCTTAGGCTTTTAGGAGGGAATGGAAATTTAACATGGTATCAGAGCATTGGTTATCCACGTGACAAGGCCCAAACGAGCCTGCACGTGAGGGGGAGTGTAGAAGAATGAAATCCACTCTGTCCCAGTGGGAATGGAAATTTAACAAGAGCAATATAAAGCATATTCTGAAAAGGAAAGGAGGTCAAATTTTCAGCAGGCTATGGAAATGAAAACTATCAAGATTCAAATGTAGAACATTTACATCATCATTATTCAATAACATCACAAAGTTTGTATAGTATATTGAAACTCAAGAGATACATTCTATAACAATACAACTAAAATAAACAGATGAAGATTAATTTCAGTGGACACTAGCCCCAATTGGGTTTATCATAGATAAAGCACAAACAGAAAGAATACGTCTGAAATTTGATAAAGAGCAGTTTCCACAAAAGGACATTTTGGTTGCTTTGAATTTGAACTTGTTATTTGTCCAACAAGGTTAAGTATGATATCACTTGTCCATTGTCATTGTAAGGTCAATCAGTATTTCATTTTACACTTGTTGGTGTTGTCTAGGTGCGAGTTGATAATTTTTTCCCCAATGATGTTGGCACAAATTTTTAAAAAAAGTTTGTAGCTTTGGTTTTGGTTTAAAAGGATTAAATTTGTTGTTTTATTTTATTGGAAACTAGAGGTGGTGGCAAACATGATACCTGTCCCAAAATTAGAAATGAATAGTTATGGTTTATTCAAATTTTAACAGAAGAGAGAGAGAGATTACTAACAAAACCTTTAGTTTAACTTTGGAATTGAAATTATTAGAGGTTCTTTAAAATAAACTAAAAGTTGTGTTTTGAGTCTTCTAAGATTCTTTTAAGTAATTTTAGGTCTTCCAAAGTATGTGTATTAAATCTGGAGTATAATAGTTGGTTGTAAGCCTTGAACAACAGGTGCAACAAATGCAAAAAACTATGAATAATAATATATATAAATGTTTTTTTTTAGTCTACAGCTAATAGCCTTATAATCTCTCTCTCTCGTCTTCTAAGACTCTTTTAATTAATTTAAGGTCTTCCAAAGTATATGTATTAAATCTGGAGTATAACAGTTGGTTGTAAGCCTTGAACAGTGCAACAAATGCAAAAAATTCTGAATAATAATATTAAAAAAAATGTTTTTTTTTCTTAGTCTACAGCTATTAGCCTTATAATCCTCCCTCCCTCCCTCCCTCCCCCGTCTTCTAAGACTCTTTGAAGTAATTTTAGGTCTTCCAAGTATATGTATTAAATCTGGAGTATAATAGTTAGTTGTAAGCCTTGAACAGGTACAACAAGTGCAAAAAACTCTGAATAATATTATAAAAAAAAAAAATTTCCTTAGTGTACAGCTATTAGCCTTATAATCCCCCCTCTTTTAAGTAATTTTAGGTCTTCCAAAGTATTTGTCATATATCTGGAGTATAATAGTTGGTTGTCAGACTTGAACAACAGGTGCAACAAATGCAAAAAACTCTAAATAATAATATAAAAAAATGTTTTTTTTTTCTTAGTCTACAGCCTATTAGCCTTGAAATCCTCCCTCCCCTACCCACCCACCCAAATCCCCTACCTTTGACCAGATAACTTTACCCTTCTTCTTTTTTCCACTATTGATCATTTCCTAAACTTTTTCCTGGAAAAGAAATCATTATGACCCGGTGTGGTTTTGATAAATTCTCCTACACTAATAAATAGTCACTAAATCAGTCTGCTAAAATCTTAATCAAATGTAACATTAAAGCAAAAAATAATAATAATAATAATAATAATAATCCTTCTAATTCATAACACTGAATAATATGTACACCAATTAAATTGTGACATGTTTGTCCCCATTGCCAAGCATATGTGATTAAGGGTGGTTTTCGTGAACCCTCCTAACCAAATCTTTCATGAAGCTAATTACCACCAAATGCTACACTGGATTCGTGTAAAACCAACTACAATGTGACAATTTTATCATACAAACAGTGTTATCGTGGATCGTGGATAACCTGATCAAAGTAACTGTCCAGGCACATACACAGGCATAATTGGTTCGAAGAACTTTCAACTTCGATAACAGTCAAAGTTAGGGAGGTTATTGCCCGAGCCATTTTGGTTGCTTCATGGTATTGTGAATGACATAGTCCAGTCAGCTCCTTTAAATGGCTGTCAAAATGCAACGAAAAGGTTTATGTTACATTAATTGAACTTTACCCTTCCACCATACAGTTATCCTGTTTCATAATGAGAATTTGTAAAAATTATAGTTTCGAAGCACAGCAAAGAAAACTTCTCGCTAATAATGGAGGCAGTACAGGTTTTCTATCTGCTCTCCAAGTTGATGCCACTGAGCGAACAGCACTAGGTCATGAGGACTTTTCAGAAGAGTGTTTTATGTAATGTGATTCATGTGAATATTTCAATTTAATTTCTTTCATTATGTGTTAATGAGGACACACTGGAAATACTTTACTCATAAAGAGGATGTCCTAATTCATATTATATGCTGAATTTGAACAGAAGTTATAAACTAGTTTTTTTTTTTTTTTCCCAACTATGCCCAAAAATCAAGTTAAATGTAGATTTTTATGAAAAGGTTAGCATGTTAATGCACCTGAAAGTAAATCATCAAAAACTAACCAGGAAAGTGGCAAGGATTTGAAGGCTTTCTTCTTTTCTGCATGTAGAACACCAAACTAGTTGCAACAGACAATATATGTTCCCATGTGGACACTTCAAAATTGGTGCACTTACAGGTTTACACAGCACCTTGAAGCCTCCATGTCCTTTTCTACAGTTTCTACATCCACGGGTAGCCGGTCAATAGACGAACTATTCTTCTTCTTAAACAGAAGTCTAAATTTACCAAAAATTTCTCATTTCCAGGCACCAAAATCAATAGACTGAAGTGATATATGACCAAGATACAAATCCTGTAAATGCTGGTTACACAGCCCAATTCGCCTTCTATTAAGGCTGGGATGAATACAACTTGAGAACCCAGTCTTCCAACCTGGAAACTTCTGTCTTTCCATCACGTGAAGGTTGTAAACACTTGGCGCTGCGGCCAAGCACCCCATAACAAAACAATTGCAAGGCCGCGACGGATTTACCATTCTTGCAAGAGACAGTAAACACAAGCCACTATAAGAAATTCCATACATTAATGCCTCATCGTTAGCAAAAACTTGAGAATCTGTTGTCTCATTAGCCATCTCCTGCTCTATCTCTTGGGTTGATGGGATTCTGCTCAGTTCTGAGTCGAACCGTTTCTCTATCTCAAGTTCATGAACTCGATACTTTGCTGCTAATGTACGGATGCAAGACTTCCTTACTTGACCCGAAATGATGAGTTTTACTTCACTGAAATTGTCACACTCGCTGTACCATTTAAGCCATCGGCGAACAATACCTGAAAACCAATTAATAATTTGGGCATTATCTTGTAAAATGAGCAAAGGAGATGTTCGGGGGTATCCTTCAGCATTAGTCAAACCATATCGAAACAGACGCTTCTTTATGGCGTTAATAGGAGAAATAATCTCAGTGATTGAGACAGACTCGGTAAAAGAACTAGAAATGGGCAAGAGGGCAAGAGTTGAAGCTGTCTCAGATGAAATATATTCTTCTGCCCGCTTTTGAAATTCATAAAACGAGTCTTTTAATTCTTTGGGAAGGGACGGTTCGGCAATATACTCAGATAAGATCATTTCCTCGCTGTCTGCAGCTTTGGCCTTCACATCTTGCATCCATATTTGTAGTAAAAGCTTGTACCAATGATCAGTTTCCATTCCAGCTTTACGGAAACAGGAAATTTGGCTCAATACAGAGCTACTATTAGCCAAATGCTTTATCTCTGACTCTTTAACCTTCTTCAAACCATGAGCCATCCATTTCTTCCCAATTCTAATTGTCCCGGCATCCCAAGCCTCTTGTTTTTGTGAAGCAAATAACTTGACCTTTTCCTTTAACTTGTGAACAGCTCTCACAGCAGGACTTTCTCTCACACTTCTTCTAACCAAAGTTCCAAGAAAGCGAACCCCATGAGGTCCATCACATGGTAATATTTCTGATTGACTATCAATGTCCAAGTAGAGAGAATTTTGCAAGAAATTTTGAATCTCAGACTTGAATCCAAGAGCAACATCTTTGGAACCGGAAATGGCAAAAAATATCTCATCCATGAAGCGACAAGAATGTATTCTCAAACTTGAGCTCTCATCACCCGTGCATTTGACATTATTTCCATCTAGCTGTCTCCTAAACCAGCTGCGCAGTTTGGAACGGGACTCAGCTTGAGCAATATGAAGACCTGAATTGAGAGCTTCATATCTCATTGAGATTCTGTACATTTCGCAGTCAAAGGAATCAAGATATATGTTCATTAAAATAGGGGAAAGCACTCCCTCTTGTGGAAGACCATGGCCCTTTGGGAAACCCCCAAACTCCAAGTTGAGTACCTGGGCATCAAACATTCTTCGGATGATAACATATAAGCTGGGGTCTTCTATCTTTTCCTCCATTATTGAGATGAGTTTAGCAAGGACACAAGCATCTAGCTTCTTGTTTAAAAGCAATGTGTACCACCAATTGGGGTTAGAAATCTCTTTGCAGATGTACTTCAGTGCAGTGGAGTGCCCCCTCCCGCTTCGACAACCATGTGAAATTTTTGAAAAATGGGGCCTGTAAACAACTTCCAAAACTATTCTGATGGCTTCTTGAACAACCTTCAACTTAAAATTAGGAAGGACAAGGACTTCTTTCTCTGCTCCCTTTGTTGAGATAGAGAAGGTATTGGCATTGACATCAAAACTCCCATTAGAGAGTTCCTCTGCCATGGATTCAAACGAAATGTCATCACCATCCAATGTTAAGTCGACATTTGAGTTAAGCCTTATACAATCATAGGCATCTCGAAGAGTCAGTGGATTGGCAATCACTTTTGCCATGAGGTCTTGAAACTTCCCATTTACATATTGCTCCTTCACCCTCTTCTTTATGTGAAGTTCAAGTGACCTCTTAAGCTCCATTCGGGTCTTGGGCCTTCTCATGTCAAGATTAGAAGATTCTTCAACTAGAAAGGCTAAGTTCTTTGCCAAAGTCATTTTGCCGATGTCCTTATCACTGTCATTAATAACAGCTCCGAGTGTAGAATAAACTGAACAGGCTTGCATTCTTTTGACAAGTCTTTCTGTTAAAAGGGATAAGAATATAATTCAGATAAAGAATGGGGAAGCAAAAGATACCGTCCGAACTAGAAAGATTAATAATACTGAATCTATTATATTATAAGTACAAATATACAGTTGGTTTATTAAACACCCAATATGTTAGAATTCCATCAATTGGTGGTTCCCGTTACGGTCCATTCAACAGGAATCCCGTCTATGGATCCATGTTAATTGAGTTAAGCCACATTGGACCATTTATCAAACAAGGAATTGAGATCATTCCATTGTTTCAACTCCACAAGATTTTAAGGCAAAAACCATCCTTTGGACAGAGTCAGAAGGAGAAAAAAAATGGTTATATCACAAAAAATTATTGTCAACCTGCAACCCAACTCTACAAAAGATAAACTCAACTTCAAGAACTATGATAAACAAGATACTCATTTCAAACGTTATTTAATAAATAATAAAATGAATGCGCTTTTAGATACTTGTTCAAACACTATGCATAAAATGGTTTTAGACAAGTGAGAGAAAATGCAGTTGGTAGGGGGATGTAAGAGCTTACTTATACCCATGAGGGATGATGAATTGGGCCCAAAAAGGTTCCCATTTTGCAGTATGGCGCATTTGAGCAATTTGACTTTGCAACCATTTGGGAAGCCCGCAAACCACATTTTTCTTACTACCCAAATAAGTAAAATCTTGGTCGTCAACTCTCATTTCTCTTCAAGAAAGTTCAGCAGAACTTCAAACACGTACAGAATGACAGAACTGAAGCAAATCGCTTTAGGAGACATTTCAACAAACACGCGGTGTGCACAAATAACAGTTGCAGGGTTTATGGAAGTGTTACTTAAGGAGACATTCCAACAAACACGTGGCGGTGTACACAAATAACAGTTCCAAGGATTATGGGAGTGGTCGGAGCTTCATTGGGATCCTCTGCTAGTATTTAAAATACTAGTCCGATCCTTACTAGGCTTGAAACCGAATGACGCCACGTCCTCCAACATGCAATCCAGCGGCTGGGAGCTAAAGGCAACGCAAAACGGCGGGAAATTTTTTTTTTGTGTTTTGAGGCAGACAGCCTTAAACGGCACTAACAGACAGACTTCCCTCCACTTCGTTTCATCCACTTGTCCTATTTTCGAATCCCGCCAATATAATAAATGGAAAATGCTTTATATTCCAAAATTTTTGTCCTAAAAGTGTCTCCTAAATGATATGTGGATGATATAATCCTTCTCTTTTTAAATAAGTTCTCACTCCATAATAAATGAAATATTCGGATTCATTTGAGATGTCTTTTTGGGATATATAGCATTACTGATAACAAATTTATGGTTTGGCTTATGTTTTGTACAGAAATGCTAAGGTCAGGTGCACCTGATACAAGTTGCATCAGGTGACCTCCTTTAAAGCTAGTTGTGGATCATATTTTGAAAAACTAACCATTGGATTAGATATCCCTCTTATGTATGCCATGCTTGCCAAAAATCACAGTGATCCGACGGTCGATTTTTGAAAAATGTCGTTGTGAAAATTTGTGATTTTTTTATTCTTCAAAATGTCACAACTTTTCACTATATGTTTTTTCAAAAACTGACCGTCGGATCACTGTGATTTTTGGTAGGCATGACATACATAAGAGAATTTTCTAATCCAACGGTCAGTTTAGCAAAAAATGAACTGCAAGTAACTCTAAAGGAGGTCACCCGATGTAACTTGTATCAGGTGCACCTGACCTTAGCATTCTTGATGTTTTGTATGCCCAGATTCATGGAACTCAAGGAAATGAGTGAAATATGTTTATGTAATGAGAAATATATTTTTCAGTGTCTGAATGGTATACAAAATTATAACATTTTCTAGGGTGTAACTTGGATCGGATTTGGGGAAAATGAGGACCAAGCCAACCTAATTCGGATTGACCATGTCCGAACCTAATTGAATTCGAATTGGATTAGACCACGGTTCTTCTTTTAAAAAAAATGAAAATTAATTATTCACTTTGGTGACAACCGTGATAGTGCATAACTCCATATATGAAAAAAATGAAGTATGCACTTAATTTAGACCAACTTCTCATAATTAAACACAGCTTTATTAAAGATCGTGGCAATAAAAATTAATTAAGCACAACTTGGTCTAAAGTTTTTGTAACATTATAAATTTATAATGCAATAGCCTAAAAAAAATTTACTTTTTACACTATTACTATTTATTTACATATAAAAATTCCAAATACTAATAAAAAAGTAAAGGGATTGGAATTTTGATAAACCGATCGTTGGATTAAATATCCTATTTATGTAAGTCATGCATACCAGAATTCACAGTGATCCAACGATTAGATTTTAAAATATCTCAATATTAAAAATTCTATTATTTCTTAATATCTAAGTATAATAATTTTCACTGTGGCACTTAAAAAAAATGACCATTAGATGAGATGTTCTGCTTACATAAGTCATATATGCAAAAAATCGCGTTGATCCAACGGTCATTTTTTTTATATAAAAAAAATGCCACATTTTTGCAAAAAACTGTGAGATTATATATTTGCGCAATTTAAACAATTTAGATATTTTCTCAAAAACCAACCGTCGGATCTATGTGATTTTTTGCACGAATAATATGTATACATGGAACATCTTGTCGAACGATCGGTTTCACAAAATACAAACCCCATGGTTAGGTTTTGTAAAATATGGATAAGAACCATATGATACACAATTTGGATGAAACCAACATAAGTAGTTTTTCTTATGAATATATGATTATTGCATAAGGTTCTTACTCATGCTTTGCAAAACCCCAAATTGGATACGTATTTTGAGAAATTATCCGTTAGATAAGATGTTTCACGCATACACATTATGCATGCAAAAATCACATAGATCAGAAGGATGGATTTTGAGAAAACATCTAAATGTTCTAAATTGTGCAAATATAATCTCACAAGTTTTTACAAAAATATGACATTTTTAAAAAAATGACTGTTAGATCAACGTGATTTTTTGCAAGCATGACTTACATAAGCGAAACATCTCATCTAACAGCCGTTTTTGAAAATGTCACTGTGAAATTATTATACTTAGATATTAAGAAATAATAGAATTTTTAATATTGAGATATTTTAAAATCTAACCATTAGATCACTGTGATGTTTTGTATGTATGCCTTACATAAATAGTGCATCTAATCCAACGGTCAGTTTATCAAAATATCAATCCCTTTAATTTTTTATTAGTATTTGAAATTTTTATATGTAAATAAATAGTAATAGTGGAAAAAGAGGATAAAAGGTAAATTCATAATACCTATACTTTTTTTAGACTATTGCATTATAAATTTATAATGTTACAAAAACTCAAAAAGAATATTGCAAATTGCCATATAATAGTAAATATATTTTAATAATATCGGATTTCGGATTGGACACTTGGATCGGAACGGATTACAAAAGACCAATTCCGATGAAAGAGTTTGAGTTCAATTCGAATTGAGGAATTTGAACCGGGACTAATGTGGTCTGAATTGACCGGATCGAATCCCGAATTGACCTGTTCCGAGTTGCACCCCTAATATTTTCTATGGCATAGCACTTTAATACGTAGGTCAAATATGAGGCTATTTGGTTTAGCATCCATAATGAGACCAAAGTGAAATGACTTGCTTTAAAGTATCTTCAATGCATTCATGCCATTTAATGTACCAAAGTCAAAATTTGGCATCCCAAATGGCATAAATACCAAATTTTGGCACCTATGTGCTCCATTTAATTAATACTATATTTTGACACTTCTCATTTTTTTAAAGAAAAAGTATAACATGACACAAATGGCAAGTGTCTTTTGAAGTTGCCAAAATTTAACACTTCAAATGGCATTCCATTGGAGCAAGCTATTTGGGTGCCAACACCAAATTTTGGCAATGACAACCCATATAACACCCCATTAAAAATGCTCTTAAAAGTTAACATATATTGGGAGAAACCATTTCCAAAGAAAATTAAATTCAATCTTCATTATAGATGATGCTTATCAAGCAATACATGCTCCAGTCAAGCAATTGGTAGTATGGGATAACTAAAAAGTCAATAAATTGTGCACATTTTGATACATTCATGATATGAATATTTTTATTTATTTTTTTTTAAAAAAACAATTTCCCAACTAAATGACATTTTGCATATGGGCAGGATTAGGGATGACAATTTGCCCCGTCCCTGCGGAGACCGCTCCTCTTATTTTTGAATTTTATGAGGTACGGAGTGGAGATGAGGTTTAAAGCATATCCCCTGCCGGGGTATGGGGCGGGGACTGGTTTACAATGTCCCGCTTCGTTACCCCGCCCCACCTATTTATCCCCGCGAGCACCATCCCCGCTTATATATATTTAATATTGAAAACATGTAATTTTATACCATTCATAAATTATATTTTATATATTCTATTATATATAATATAAATTTTAAATTATTAGAGACCTCCTAACTTTTATGTCCCTCCCATCAATTTTAACATTTTAAACCATTTTTTAATAACATTAATTCCTTGATTTTCTCCCATCTTAATGATCTTACTAACAATCTAATATTTTCTAACCATTTTTATATATTTCCTATATAATAAGTCAAGTCTCCCTTATTTTGTTGAATTGGTTAACTTTCTCTTTCTATTCAATTATTCAAGCTCTGTCTCTGTTCAAGATAACATGAATGATATTGTTATAAGTTACACTTTATATAACTATGTTGTCTATGTGTAAGGTGACCTCTGTAGTATACAATCTTGTTGGCCCAAAATATACTCTAAAGGGGGGGTGAATAGAGTATAGGCAAATAAAAATACTTTCAAAAATGGGATACAAGATTTTTGCAAACTTAAAAATGGATGAGTAGAATGCAAGATTGAATATTAACTCAATACAACAAGAAGCAAATATAAAACTTGAAATAAAGAGATTGATTTAGAGAATCAAACACAAAGATTTAATGTGGTTCGGTCTCCGCCTACATCCACGCCTCAAGAACTCCGTCAAGAGGTTTAATCCACTAAGCAAATCCTTCAATGTGGAGAAACCTTTACAACTTGCCTTCTTTCATGGTGGAAGACAACTCACCTACAAAAGTTCTCACAAAACCCTTACACAACTCACAATACAAATGATTGAATATTAAATGATACAATAAATGCTTCTCAAAGCTGATTTGTAATCAAATACAAGAGCACAATAACTTCTCAATAGATCAAATAGATGAAGCACAAGAGTTTTTAATCAATGAGAAGAGTGAATATTGAATGCTTGAGAGTAATGAAGCAATTCATTTGATTAGCAATTTTCAAGATGTCTTTATTGATTATGTTCCTAGATTCTTGAATGAAGAGGCAAATGATTTAGCTCAAATTGCTTCTGGTTTCAAAGAGATACCATGGAGCATGGAAATGTGCTTTGAAAACAAAAGAAGGACTTTACCTTCATTATTAGAAAGAGGTTTTCCAATTGAAATAAATGAAGTTGATGTTCAAACAGAGGATTGAAGGATACCTATAAAGGATTATTTGCAAAATCCTAATATAAAAACCTCTAGATTAATAAGAATCAAAGCATTAAAGTATGTCTTGTATGATACAGATTTGTACAAGAAAAGCTCAGATGGCTTGTTATTAAGATGCCCGAGTAAAGAAGAGATATTTCGAGTTATGGGTGAAGTTCATGAAGGAACATGTGGATCTCATCAACCTGGTGTTAAAATGAGATGGTTGATTAGAAGACATGGTTTTTACTGGCCAACAATTCTAAAAGATTCTATTGAGTATGCAAGAGGCTGCCAAGCATGTCAAAGTCATGGAAATATATGCCATAGACCTGCCCTTGAACTGAATTCAATAGTAAAATCATGGCCATTTAGAGGTTGGGCCATGGATTTAATAGGAAAAATATTTCCTCCTTCTTCGAAACAACATTCTTTTGTAATAGTAGCTACTGATTACTTTACAAAATGGGTTGAAGCTAAACCTATGGTTGTAGTTACACAATCCAAAGTGATTAAATTCGTGAAAGAAATTATGAGTAGGTTTGGTATTACTCAAACCATTACAGCTGATCAAGGAAGTGTTTTCACTGGAAATAAAGTAAAAGAGTCTGTCAGTCAATATGGCACTACTTTGATTCAATCCACTCCTTATTATGTACAAGCCAATGGACAAGCTGAGTCATCAAATAAAATTTTGAAGCAAATTTTGCAAAAAACCATTGATGAAAATCCAAGAGAATGGCATGATTTGTTGCTTAATTTTTTGTGGGCTTACAGGACTTCGAAGCGTTCTAGTACGAGCTCTACTCCTTTTGCATTAACCTATGGGCATGATGCAGTTTTGCCTATGGAGATTAATGTAAATTCTTTGAGAATTGCCAAGCAATATGAATTAGGCTAAGAAGATTATGAAATGGCTATGCATTTGGAGCATGACAAATTGGATGAAGATAGGTGATGCAGGACGTCTAGAGGAATAAATCAAAGGGTGATGTGCGAATAAAAATTACAGCAGCAGAGAAGTAAAAGGAGAAAGAGAGAAAAGAAGAAGATAATCTAGGAATCACTCCTAGAGCCCTTAGGCCTCACACCCAAGGTCCCTTAGGCATCACACCTAGGGTCAAGATTGCATCACACAACCCTTAAGAGCTTCAATAGCTGCTGGAAAATTCTGTAATGGTTATTCATTATTCAAAATAGAGACTTACAACCCTTTATATAGAGATAGGGCTCCAATAAGAGTAGAAACTAGGAGTCTAATAAGAAAATAAATAGCAACTAGTACTCTAATAAGAAAATAGCAACTAAAATCCAATAGCAACTAGGACTCTAATAA
>JAESVK010000481.1:54640-121885 GCA_017140935.1 Hamamelis virginiana | reverse complement strand
TAAATACAAAGCAGCACTAATCTGCAGTCCTAGTCCTTTTTTTTTTTAATGTGTTAATTTATTAATATTTGAAATTATGCTTTAACTTCCTTCAATTCCTTCAATAATATGTGAATTAGTAATTTCACTCTTATTCCTTAAACGGAAAGGATAATGCTATTACTTGAAAATATAAGGATCATGCAAAATATATATATATATAGAAAAATTCTCTAGTGAGCATTTGCTCACTTTAACTAAAGTGAGCAAATAACAGGAACCCTTGGATTCCCATCTTGAGATGAATCTTCCATTAAGTGAATGGTAATCCAAGGGTTCCTGATGGGCTATTTGTGGATGCCTCGAGGAACTGGCACCTTCATTTGGTCAAGTTGATCTCTCTCTTATTTCGCTTATTCCTCGGAAGTGTGGGGTGCACCTACAATTGCCACGCATCTCTCGCAACATCAATTGTTCTAAGTGCGTCTCTCTCTCTCTCTCTCGCTTTTGATTTGATATACTTTATCAGACTGAACAGCTAGCTAGTTTCCTTGTACTGGTTCCATCATTCATGTCGTAACTTTTTTATTCTCTCCTCCCTTGCAGGGTTTGATGAGAGGAAAGCAGAAGTTGGCAATCACATATATAAATGAGGTTTCTGGTCACATGTACCCGTGTTGTAGCCATTTAATTTGCTACTATGCTTGAAAAATAAGAAGTTTCTTTGACGAATATTAGTTCATCAGCTAGTTCATATATAAAGCAAAATGATGAACGAAAAGCCAATTAGTGGATATTTGCTTTCTCCTTGTTAAATATCAAAGTTCTCATTTCTTTGGTTGTAACAATTATGAAATTTTGTTTTTGCCAATTATGGAGCATCCTAAGAATAATAATTATATATAAAAAAAACACACACACATATGACCCGGCCGACCTTGAAATTTAGGGGCTGTTTGGCAAACTTAAAAATCTGGCCAGATGATGATACGCTTGCTTGATTTTTATTCAGTACTATTTGGTAAGTGCATTTTTTTTTTCAAATCAGTTCAATCCTGTCTAAAAAACCAAGGCATGAACGGAGTTTTTTTTAAACCAGCTGGAAGCTGGTTTACATAAAAACCATATAATAAAAAGCGATCAAAATTGGTCAGACAGAGTTTTCAAAATTCCCAAACATGCCCTTAGAGGGCCCAGGTTCTCAGGATCACTTATATGGTATAATATAAGCATTACTTTTATTAAAAGAAATAACACGACTACTTGGTATATATAAGAGTTGGATTCTTGAAAGTCTTTTTTTCTAAAAAATAATGAGGGCCCAAGACTGCCTTCTTTAACATTTGCTCAAGGTCGGCCTTGAACATAATCAAGAGAGAGGATGTTCCAAGCACACAATCCGGCTCTTAATACCAAACCTGTTTGTTGGTTTGATGAATGAGAGAACATCAACTCAAGCTTCCTCGACACAATTAACCTCAATCTCAACCCATCATACGAGACAAGCGCCCCACCCAAACTTAATTCTCAATTGAAAGAGTTTATGCATTCAACAGTGAAAGAGTGGAGACTCAAATTTGGGACTTCTGATTCCTAAGTCGTGATCTTTTGCTATATTTACTAACTTAATTCGCGGATTCTAACAAGAAAACATGAGATGATATATGCAAATCATCTCATGTTCCAGGCTGGTAGCATGATAGGAACTTTTCCATGGGAGCATATAGAATTTATGCACTATCATATTGACACACGGAATGATTTATCTAATTTAATTTAAGTTTTAATCCCCGTTGCGTTGCTCAAAAACATTGTTGAAATCAAATTCAGTTGGACAAATTGTTGGTGTATTTTAATAAAAATAAATTTACCTTTTTACCTTCTTGTCCCACATTGGTTAGAAGACGAGAATGTGGAGTGGTTTATTAGCTCTCTCATTCACTCATGCTTAGTGAAAACTAACACTATGTTTGGATTGAGAGAATTTGAGAGAATATAAGAGAATCTGATCAAGAGAAGAGAAGAGAAAGTTTAATAAATTTCTCTCCATCTTGTTTAGATAGCTTTCAAGAGAGAAGAGAAGAGACGATAAAATTGTTAAGGTATAAATTCAAATATTGCCCTTACTTCCTCTAACACTTAAAAATGATACAAACTTTACTCTAAAATATTAATACTAATTAAGCTTATCTAAAAATTTATTTGGGAGCCATCAAAGAGCCTCATAGTTCTTCTCATTACATAATATATATGTATATATATATCATATGAATATGGGCATCGTTGGAATTGTGAAAAAAATATATGGGCAAAACAGTAATTTCATAAGACAAGAGTCCCTTACCTTTCTCTTCCATTTCTCTCCCCTACCCTTCCTTTCTCTCCCATATTGGCTTCCCTTCTCTTCTCTTCTCTTCTCCCCAGCTCTCTTAATCCAAACGGGCTCTTAGGGAACTTGGCACCTCACGTGCACGCGAAGGGAAAAGGTGGAGGAGGCATCTCCCTAACATTTCCACTTTCCAATTTACAAACTTTCTCTTTGGTTCTCTATAATTTTCTTTAAGTTTTTTTGAGAGTTTTTCTTTGGACAAAGAAGGGTGTTGTGTAGAGCTTTATATTTTCTTTAAGTTGTGCAAGCTTAGAAAAAATAAAAGTGAGTGGTTGGGCTTGTTGTATCCTAAAGGCGATGTGTTAGAAACTATTATATCGGATTTTTTCCGTAATTGCTCGAATCGCCTTAAAGAGAACGATCTAGTCCGCATCTCAATCCGTCTTATTTCATTTTTTCTTTAATTTTGAGTTAATATTGTTTTATAATTTACTACACAAAGAAAGTGTGCTTCAGTTACCCACTAGATTTGATAGGATTTGCAAATCTTAAAAATGGGCCCAAAACTAGAATTGCAATTGAATTCTTGTTTTATGACTAGCCAAACACGAGAATTGGCATAAAATAGGATTACAGCTGAATTCTATTTATTTTTAGGGCTGCCAAACAGAGTGTTATGACGTAAACGAATGAATTGTAACATGTTTTAATGAAAGTAGTACTAGACCGAATACCCTAGCGCAGTTGTGCAGTACCCTTGTCTCTCTAATTAACACACAGCTTCCTCTGTCAAGCGAGAGTTCAAGACTTCCGAGTTTGCAACTCTCTCTCTCTCTCTCTCTCCAAAACGGTAGGCTCTCTTCAGAATCTTTCATTCGCTGATCTCTATTTGAGATATCGTTTTAAACTTTGGCTCTTAAGGGGGCGTTTGGTTGGGTGTAAAGTGCTATGTAATGTAATATGAGATTACATTACATAGCTTAAATCATGTTTGGCGCATTATGGAGCGAATGTAATCCACTTTACAGGTGTAATCTATCATGAAGAAAGGCTGTAAAATGGATTGCAGACTTCAACCTATGTATTCCTGTTGGGTGTAATGTAAAGTAAGGGTGGGGCTATTTACAGCCCACCATTTTACTAATGGCAACCCATTTAAAATTTTTATTGGGTCTATTTTACCCTTTTTTAACTACAGTCCACTAATCTTTAGGCAACCCATTACTATACAAAACAAAAATTTTAATATACCATAAATGCCCCAAGTCTAACTACAGCCCACTTCTTCTTCTTTTTCTTCTTCTTCAATCCCAAAGCTTTCATTTTAGGTTTGTTTGTATATTATTGATAAACATTATATTTAGATTAAACATGCTTCAAAACATGAAAAGTAGCACTCTATAACCATTATGGTATGATGGTGTTACGAAAAAAACTCATATTTCGATCGGAAAATAGAAAAAAAAAAAACTGTGTTCGTGTTCGCATTCGGCCTGGTAAGGCCGAATATTAAGCTTTAGTATTCGGTAAGCCAACACCGAATGTGAAGCTTTAGTATTCAGTCATCCAACACTGAATATGAAGCTTTAATATTCGGTAATCTAATGCCGAATATGTAATTTCCAAATATTAAACCTACATATTCGGCATTACCTTACCGAATATTAAAGCTTCATATTAGGTGTTGGCCTACCGAATACTAAAGCTTCACATTCGGCCTTACCAGGCCGAATGCGAATACGAACACAGTTTTTTTTCCCTATTTTCCGATTGAAATATGAGTTTTTTTCGTAACACTATCACACCATAATGGTTATAGAGTGCTACTTTTTATGTTTTGAAGCATGTTTAATCTAAATATAATGTTTACCAATAATATACAAACAAACCTAAAATGAAAGCTTTGGGGTTGAAGAAGAAGAACATGAAGAAGAAGAAAAATAAGTTGTTGTTTGAAGAACTTGGTGATTGAGAGGATTGAGAGTAATGGGTTGTATTTAGACTTGGGGCATTTATGGTATATTAAAACTTTTGTTTTGTATAGTAATGAGTTGTATCTAGTAAAGGGTAAAATGAGTATATTAATTAAAATTTTATTGTGCTGTCTTTAGTAAAAATACAAATGGGTGGGTTGCATTTAGAAAATGGGCTGCCTTTAGTAAAAGGTGGGTTGTAAATAGCCCCACCCGTAAAGTAATTATAATTTTTTCATAAAGACGAGTGTGCCCTTCACAACTCTTCTTACCCAAATTTATATTCCATTTGTATCCCATCTCCAGCCAACATCCTCATTCGCAGCCCTAACCCTTGCCCTTCTCACCCTCCATCGAAGAACCACGCAGCAGAGAAGGGGAACCAGCGGCGCCGGCAATCGTGCTTCTTCTCCGGTGAAGGTATGGCTCGAACTTTTCCTGTTCTAGAGCGGTTACTGTTGTGAATTTGTTGTTGCGTTCTTTGGGATTTTGTCTATATATATGTGTGTGTGTGTGTGTGTGTGTGTGTGTGTGGGTCTTCTTCGTTCGTCTGGTGCTCTTGAGCTTTTGGCTGTAATGGGTTCTAGGTGATCTCTCTCTCTCTCTCTCTATAACTATATTTATATGTGTATATACTCTGATAGGTTGTTGTGCTCTTTTGCTTTTGGGGTTTTATTTGATTTTGAATCTTACAGTTTTCGATATTTGGTTCTTATGAGGATGAAAATCTCCAGTCAACTAAAGTCTATTACCAGTGTTTGGCTTTGTTCAAATGAGAACTTTATTTTTAAGATAATTAAAACAATATCAAACATAGGATTTTTTTTCCTCTTCATTTCATCAGCTTTTTTGGAAGCCAAACGAGGGCTCATTGTTTTTAGAAGAATAGATAAATTGGAACATACTAATATGGATTCTATTTTGAGATACCCTTTGCTCGTATTCTGGATAAACAAGTTTCAAATTTTGGAAGGTATGATTTCCTTCCTTTTTTCATTTTTTATTGTATAACAATTTTAAGTAGCAATTTATTTTTGTTTATATAGTATGCAAATTTAATGAAAATCACATAAATAGGGTATAGGATTGGGGTATTTCAGATTGTTTTGAGCTAATGTACTCAACTGTTAAAGATAAATAAATGAGTTGAAATGAATGACTGAATTTTCGTTTAGTGCTCATTACCCTGCAACTCAATTCCAAAATCCGATTCTAGAAATACTTCTCTGTAATAAATCTCAGGTCTTTGTTTACTTCCGTAGAAATAATTTGACAGGATATTAAAAGTATAAACTTGCAAGTCTGGATCTTGCATGTATGGATTTAGGCTTAGTTGAAAAGAAAATACTGGACTCGGAATTGATAAATAACTCCATGATGTAAATAACTGTGTTTTATTGGTGAATTTACTCACCAACAGTTTTGCTCCGGGAAGCCAAGTATCAGTAGGGTAGTCGAAGCTCTGCCAAATTGTAGATGAGGAATCAGACCCATTTGTCAGAACAAGATTTCCAGTGTCCAGAAGTACTGCCATTGTGGAGCTATAATTGCTGTAGATCTTGGTGGACCAAACTTCGCCTTTGAACTGGTCGAGAAGGACTATATGCCCTTCTTCTGATATCTTGAATTCTGATAGAGAAGGATCATCAATAGAGTAATTTGTGTTTGCCACCCAAACCACAGTCTGAATTGTGATGTTTCTGTACCAGATGCCTCTGTAGTAGAATTCGGACTCTTTTGGTTTGAAGAAACCCAATTCAAAGATGCCAGTTTTAGAGACTATGGTCTGGTTTTCTGTGAGAGATAGGCCCGGAGATATGTAATCAACTAGGACAGAATTAGCAATTCTGAGACAGAAGAAAAGGATCAGGATAGAAAAAAAGGCCATGAACTATTTTAGACTAGCAAGAGAATTTGCCAAAGGAAGTGTAGGAGAAGTTTGGGAAGGTAAAAAAAAGGTTGACTGGTTTGTCAAAACCATTATATTCTTCATTATAAAGTCTTCTAGTCATGCTTCTCCATTGACTGGTCAGTCTAGAATTCGGTTAAATGGTTTGTCAAAACCATTATATTCTTTATTATAAAGTCTCTAGCCTTTAATATATTTCTTCATTCCTTAAACTTTTATAACTTGAAAACAGAAGTAAAAACAGGAACAATTCTGCCTAGCATGCCTGCAATTTTGTTTATTTTGATATGAAAAAAATTAGTTTAGATATAACTCTAAAGGGACATGTGAAGAGAGAATTTTCAAAAGTGATTTTAAACAAAACAAATGCAAACTGAGTCTTGATTTTGAGTTAATTTCAAAAGTAATTTTAAACAAAACAACCTTTTAAATTTCTATAATTAGCTTTCATATATCCATGTGGCAAAGATTAGAACAAATGGCTTGTGTTCACAGTACTCTCGAAGTCAATTCAATCAACAATGCCGTCGTATTGTATATAGTCATGACACCCACTAATTAATCGCTATTTGATTATATACAACTGTACTCATAATTTCTGTCTACAGCAGTTTCAATGGTAATTAACAAATGGGTTATCAACCCTTTTTCACCCTGAACTTTAAGGGAATTAAATAGGGTATAGGATTGGGGTATTTCAGATTGTTTTGAGCTAATTAACAAATGTCTACAGCTGCACTCATGATTGTTTTGAGCTAATTGGTTTGTCAAGATTATGTTTCCTTAAATTGAGAGTGAGGAGATTGGGATTTAACTCAAATGTTTAATTACTGTTTGCTTTTTTTACGAACAATTGCATCAATTGAACCATTGCATCATTGTACCATTGCATCAATTGAACATTTTTGCTTGATTTGATGATGTACAGACTTGTCTGGTGTAGGCACAGACTTGTCTTGATTTGATGATGTACCATTGCATCAATTGAACATTTTTTGCTTTTTTAGTTCCTTCTAATACTGTGTGTGAACAGGTCCCCAACATTGTCTACTGCTGTGACTCCATCTCTTCCTCATCGTGCATCCAGTTGATTAGCAACTTCTTTGGTCAGGTTATTAATTACCCAATATGTAATTGAATACATAAAATAAGCAGAATTGAATACATAAAAGAAGCATCTTCAAATTACACAATAAGATGAGGTAATAGTGATAATAGTAGCAGTAGTAGTACTGGTGGCTAGGAGTAAGAGTCATCCAGAAAATTAGAAGCAACACTTGGAAAAGTTATCCATGAAGGAGCTCTGAACTCGAACCTCTGATCCTCGGCTTCTGCAGCATCTGCTTCTGAAGCTGACCGGTTTGAAGATCTTTGAGAAGATTTCTTGTGCATTCTACTACTTCCCAAAACCACTTCAGTTGGCAAAATTGGTTGCTCACTACATGGACTGCCCATTAACTGTGAATGTATCAGAAGGCAAAATTGGCAAAATTGGTTGCTCACTACACTCGCTACACTCACATCGCATGCGAAAAGCCTATATCATCAACATATACATCTATTCATATATGTATATCTATGTATATATATATACACATTTAACTAGGCCGTGAAATAGCCAAAGTTGATTTAGAACCATGCCCAACATATTGTCTTATATATGTGCTCATGTTTTTTATGAAATGAAGATGAGGTTAATTTGGTAAAATCCCAAATTTTTAATGAATTAAATTACATGGCTATCCAAACGTATTTCTGGGTAATGTAATGTAATCTGACTTCACATTCCCTACTCATCCAAACAAGTGGGATGTAATTTGGTATATAATTTAAATTACCAATGTAATCAGATTAAACTGTAATCTAATTTACAGTCAATTAAATTACATTACATTACAGGCAACCAAACGCCCCCTAAGTGTTTTAGCACTGAGATTTCGTTTTCCTTTTCTTTCCCTAAATTTTTTCAGAAACCAAACACAAAGCTCTGTTTTTTCACTTATTTATTATATTTTCTCTATTGAATGTTCAGTTAACTGGTTGTATTGATTATATAAATATACATACACGTGTATATATGTTCTGATTTTGCTTCTATAATCCTCATCTTTGTGGAAGGCTAGTTTCTCATCAGCACATGTAGTAGTAGCAGGTTTTTGGGGTTTGGATTGTTGTCTACTTGTTACAAGATCTGAGCTTCAATGGCTCGCGATTTGAATCCTAATTTACAATTTCAGGGTTTTGTTAGGGTTTTAGAATATAGATTGGTCTCTTCTTATGCTAATTTCTAAATTCTAACTCTAGCATGTTTACACGACCCTTATTTTCAGAATAAATCTGTTCATCACATCAATGGCTTATAGGCGTAGCATCACCATCAGAGCAAGCCTTGTTGCTCGACGATTCCACCCATCTTCCAGTTACATTTTTCATGACGACCATCGTAAAAACCAATCCCTTGACGAGGAACCACCACAATGCAAAATAAATAATTTTCTTCAACAAAGGTCTTTCGGTAGCAGTGTCGACATTTCTGCTGGGTTCAGTACTTTTCTTAGAGAGAGAAGTTACTCTCTTGCACCAAGGACAGGGTCCTCTTTCTGTAGGTATATGTCGACTACGATTGGAGATGGGTCGGAGAAGATTAAATACATAAATGACGTTGCTGAAGTTCTTGCTGATACTACAGTGGAAACATTGGCTTCTCAGGCCCCTGCTGTGAGTGAAGTTGCAATTGCTGCAGCAGATTCTTTCTACCCCGTGGCAGCCTTGCAGTACCTGATTGATGGTGTTCATAATCTTACTGGCTTCAACTGGTAAGGAGCTATTTGCACTTGTTCTTGTAAAGTTGGTTGTGTTACTAAAACTTTGTGGAAATGATGCACTGCCACACTTTGCTTGTAAAGTTGGTTACTTTACTGAAACTTTGTGGAAATGAAGGGTCTTTTTCCTGGCTGATGACAAAATAATCATTGCCATACACTGCCGATGTTCACTTTTGGATTGAGGGATTGTGTTTGAGATGATATTACAATTGGCCTTTTATTGCGTCAATAATAGGGTTATTCACTGGATGAAACATATGTTTTAGACGTGTTTCTTTAATTGCTGGATACATCTATCCCCTTTGTATTTATGGGAAATTTTGTAGTGGAGGGACCGATTGAGTTAGTTGATTTGGTTTTAAAGGCATAAAACAAGTTATCTAGAGTAGGGTCCCTGCCTTAATTGATGTATAGGAGTCTGTGGGTCACAAATCGGCAGCTGATTCTTGCCAATGGTAAAAAATAAGTTACTTGCGGCATGGAGGATTGATAAGTTAAACTGCCAGTAGTTGGATATGAGATATCCATTCTAGTCATTGGCCGTGTTTTCTTGATTGGCACCTTTAAAGGAATCAATGTTGGACTTATTAAATTCTTAGTGATTCATACAAAGGTTTGTTATCAGGATACTGATTTTTCTTTTATGAATGTTCTTTTTTAATTCTTCGTGCATTCTTTCTGGAAGAAAACGTGAGTTCTAGTTTTTGCTGTCAAGGTTATTTTTATAATCTTCAATTGAGTTAAAATTAGACAAATATAATTAAGTAATGGGAAAATATCCTTTATTGCGGAGATCTGAAAGAACAATATACATGTTCTATTCCCCCAAATCTTATTATTAACAGAAATGATTCCTTCAACCAAATCCAATGTGAAATATACCCGATGCTCTCTGCCACAGTGATAAAGCACCGATATTTTCTGCCTAAATTATAGCTGGTATGACAGAGTGACATCGAGGAGAGATACCTTTCATGACAGTTTAACTCAAACATACCCATCTAAAGATGCTTTGTAAAGATAGGGATGTGCCTCTATATTGCACAATGTATGTGGTTTAATTGGAAACTAATATGATCTGTATCGATTTTAATTTAATTTTTTGTTAAACCAATGTCAACTTACTCTCTTAATGGTTGGTTAAATATATGGTACAGAACTGTTTATGTTTGGAGTTCATGGTTTTAAGTATGTGTTGGCAAGGTTGTTTCCATTGTGGGTCCGGAAATGTGATCCTTTTAAAAACAGCATGTTATTCAATTGCTTGCTAGTTCAAATCATGATCAAAGTGTTGATAATTTGGGATATTGTAGAAGAAAGTGTTTTATTTTGTTCATTATTTTTTCCAGGTGGGCTTCCATAGCTGTAACAACTCTTTTGATTCGAGGAGCAACTATACCATTTCTAATAAATCAGCTCAAAGCTACTTCAAAGCTGACTGTATGTTGCATTACCTGTTTCTCCATTCTTCTTTTTTTGTTTGCCTCTTTCTTTATGCCAGCATGTAATATTGTGCTGACAACTTGATGTACCCATTGTTCCATATCAAGCAAAGTTGTTTGTAACTTGAAGGATCATTTAGTGTGCTTATTATGATTTTAGTGCTCAATCTCATAGCATACCTACTTGGATATGGTTTATTTCATTTAGAAATTAGTTCTCTTCATACCTTTGTGACTTTAAACTGTCTTTGATTGGAAAAGCTTTTTGGGCAAGGTTTTTCCTTTTTATGCCATAAATTTATTTGCATATACATGAGTATATCTTTTTATGAAGGATCATCTAGATAACATGAAGTTAACACATCCTTTTTTCATTTTTTTAATTTGGGGTTTTGCATCCTCCTCCCCCTGCGCGGTTGCCCCATATGTATATAGATATATGTTGTTTTTCAGTTGGGATCTTCTATAATCATTTCTTCGTTATACAGCAGATCAGTGGCACATGTATCTTCAATTTGCATGCCTTGTCGTATTTAAATGCATCAACTATTTGAAATACGTTGAATATTCATGATTCAAATGTATGATTTTCAGTTCCATTCACTTGTACTTGTTGAATTCATCCTTATTAATTGGTATCTAGGACTCTTGAACTTTAGTGAGTCTACATTGGTGCTACTTTGCATGGTAATCTATTAGATATATAATCATCGATGAGTTTTGCCCCTATGCTAGTTTCTCTTGCAGCGCGTGATTTGGTTTTGTAATTATGTCATTCTGTGTGTTTTGAATATATCTGTCTACATTTTCTAAGTTTACATGAAAGTGCCAATTTTTTCTTGTAATTTTTATTGAAAATTTTGCATAGTTAATAGTTCTTGCAGTATTTCCAACAAATCGTCCTGTTTTCAAAGGTTTGAAATTTATGCTGTGTTGGAAACATTAAACTTCTAGATGCCAACCTATATCACCATTTCCCTTAGTTCCAATTATGTTTCATGCCCTCAAATCCATGGTGCATCTCATTGGCTCACTTTTTTGTCGCTGTTACTCTGTTTAACCTGCTTTATTCTCCCATCTTGTCAACTATGCCTCATGTGAGCCTCTATAGATTGTTGGGTCAAGTATAATTTTATTTATTTATTTATAAATAGCTTAGTATTGATGATCTTCTTCTTGCTTGTGAGTTTCTTGTTCGTAGCTGACAATTTGTTGCCAGAGACGAGACGTATATGTTATTGTTTAATCTTGGTTAAGCTGTGCTTTGGATTCTGACAAGTATAAGTTCTTTGCAGTATCTTCTGTTATATTTTGGTATAATCCTTTTCTTTCCTTTATTGTTTGGTCCAACTACCTTTTTTTGCTCCACACATTTGTTCTCTTTTCTCATTCATCCTGCTGGAGTTTGGCATCACATCTTTATTTATTTTGTTTGTTTTGCAGCTGATGAGGCCACATTTGGAGGAGGTTCAGCAACAGATGCAAGATCAGGTACGTGATTCTATTCTGTTATGGTTCTCTCACCCCCCCCCCCCCACCCACACACACACAATCTATGGACACCATGATTTGTTACTCAATAGCTTTATGTTCTATATTAGGTGAAGCTACTTGAGCTTCAAAATGCAGCTTTACATACCCTTTTACCCCGCCAAACCTCCTAAATTCTATGCTTGAAATATTTTTGCCATAAGTTATTCTTGGATTCTCTTACATGATGCAATAGAAAATTAATTGTCTTCAGAAAAACTTCTTCCTAGCCTATTAACATATATCTTTTTCAGGGTATGGATCCTAAGGCTATGGCTGAAGGTCAAAAACGAATGCAGGAGCTATTTAAGGAGTAAGTAACTTTTCCATGTGCCTGTAAGAGGAATCTATGACAATTAATTTGTTTGCAGTCTATAATATCCCAATTCCTTGTATTCATGTTTGAGCCCAAATCGCAACTTTCTGCCGTTGATATAGAATTAAGCGATTATTATTATATTTTTTTGGTTTTGTTTGTTTGTTTGTTTGTGTTTTTAGAGACTTGTATAAAGTAAGAGGACTGTTTTTCACGATGAAATATATTCTGAGAGAACTCTACACCGTGATTGCCTCACTCAGATTTATTCATTGGTAGTTCATCAGGCAAACTCTTTTGGATTGGCATTTAGAGAGCTTTTCTGCCATTCCAGTCTGTCTAATGCCATTATTACATTCTGCGTATGGAGAAATGGTGAATGCGGTTCATGTTCATGGGCCGAGGTTTTAAAATTTTAATTTGGCAGCCTTGACCTATCTAAGGTGAAATTGATTTATGGAAGTTTGTTAAAGAGTAAGAACAAACATAGAAATTTTAGAAGCTGAAGGAATTTCTTAAAAATTTGAAATCTAAGGCTAAACGTTAGGAATTATTATTTGAATTTTGAGCTCTTTTTGGGCATCGGTGTCTAAGGAATTTAGGGGTGTTCCTTTGTTTGTAATTTTGAATAATTGGGTGGAGGTGTGTGAGTAGGGTTTTGGTTTGTTTGGCTGGGTTGTAGTTTTTTTTATTGATCTTTTTATCCTTTTTTACTCCTTTTTAATTTGTATTGTAGGACATCTTGTCCTCTTTTCTCTTAATATAATTTTGTTGCTTACCAAAAAAAAAAAAAAATCATCGTATTATCTATATATATGGCAGTGTCACAATTTTTATTATTATTATTTTTTTTGTAGAATTTACTTGTGGCCTACAACAATCAGAGAATCATCGTATTGAAAATATATTACACTATTACTATCTTTATAGTTTGGGAACTACTAAACAACACGAGATTTTAATGTTAAATTTTAGGATAGGAATTGGGTTTCCCTTTTTCCCATTTTCAATGGAATGCATCTATCTGTGATCTAGAGTTTGGAGCTTTGATGTATCTTAAAAACCAAGACATGATGTATTATTAAATTATTGATATTATTTTAGGGATCTGCCTTTGATTTCCTAGACATTTAACTTTCATTGTTATAATTTTGACCTTGCAGATATGGCGTGCATCCATTGACTCCATTGAAAGGACTCTTTATCCAAGGTCCAGTCTTCATCAGTTTTTTTCTCGCTGTAAGACGGATTCCATTTTATTTATACAACATCCTACCAATGATCAGTTGTTTGATTTTAGATTTGGTCTTCATCTTCATTATTGTTGAAATATTTCTCTGATTTTTTTTTTTTTGTAGATTTCAAACATGACAGAAAAAGTTCCATCTTTTAAAGGTGGCGGAGCATACTGGTTTACAGATCTCACAACTCCTGATAGTTTATATATCTTTCCAGTTTTGACGGCATTGACTTTCTTGATAACAGTGGAGGTTGGCATTTGTTTTGTCAAAATATGTATTTTAGCTTCTCGTGGATTCTTACTAAGAAGGGCCTCAAAAGCTTGGATATTTTGGTGATAGATTAGAGTTTGCATATTGGTTGGAAACCTTGAATTTATTTCTTATTTTTTGTTATTTCTTGTTAGATTTGGAATGAGTTGGATCCGGATCCGTAGGGTGGTTGAATTTGCACAAATTCAAAATCCCAAAATGTGAACCCAACCTGCCAGCCAAAAGATGTGAGAAATTTGCAAAATTAGTCCCTTTTTTTTTTTTCCTTCAAGGGGCCAGTCTAACTTAAAAACAAACCCCAAGCCCGCTATTGTCTCCTGAGGACTTTAAAGAGTAGGCTTTGCAACTATTTGTAGCAATTGAGAGTAGAGAAAGTCAGTCCTCAAGACTAAGGCAGAGAAGTTGTAGTACATAGACTTCAAAATTGGGGTTGTCCCTGTCTTCTATGAAGTATAACTGTATAAGCACCTTGTGGATGTGGTCAGAGTTTAGGGGAGGGAATAAGGGGTGGGGTTTGGCCTTGTTGTCTCCACAAATATGCATATTATTTCGTTAAATGTGCGAGGTCTTAATGCTTTAGATAGGAGCCATTAGGTCAGTTGGCTCCTAGGTTGTGGAAAGTGGAGTTTGGCCTCATTCCAGCTTGTTGTAAAGAAAATTTTCATATATCTTTGTCGGATAACATTCTGGTTAACTTAATTGTAGGATTGAAAAAAGTTAGGGGCCCATTTTGGTTGAAAATATGTGTTTGATGGTGGATAGCTTTGTGATCAGAGTAAGAGGGTTGTCAAATTATTTTACTTTTGAAGGCTTGTGGAGTTGTCTTTGCTAAAAAAATTTAAAGCATTCAGGCAGGAATTGAGGAGATGGATTAAGGTCAATAGAAGAGTGGAGGTCTGGAAGTAAATGTGTTGAGAGCATCAAGGGGTTAGATGGAGAAAAGGGTTACAAAGGCTATCTTGGGAATAAAAGGTGAGAAGATTGAACCAAAAGAATTATTACAAGGCTTTAGCGGAAATGTAAGTGATCGGTTGGAACTTGGAAACCAAAGGCTAGAGCTCTTTTGTTGAAATAAAGAGATTTATGGACTGCTTTTTGTCTCGTAATTTCTATTATTCCAAGAATCTTTGACTTGTGAGGCTAACTGAAAACTACTTAAGACCGCACAAAAATACCCAATAACATGACTAGGCCTATTTATTAGCAAAATAAAACCCATTACCACTGCTACAGTCCAAGCTCACAAATTTGAAATTCCCAAAATGCTGTCGACTCCATAAAATTTAAGAGAACTTAATGTGAAACCATACCTGCAACATACAAACCTAAAGGGAAGACAAAATAAGACTCAACTCTAGCTTAACTCAATTATGCAAGGTGCCACCTGTATTGTTTAGTGTGTGTCTTGGATCTTGGAATCTTCCTTTCCACGCCTTTTATATATTTTTAAAGAATGCTACCATTGTTCTCGATCACTTTGGACAATGTTATTGCTGATAATTACACAATATGCATATTTGTATCAATATTATTTTATCTTTTTTATTAATGCCTTTTCTATTTTCTCCAAATAATGAAAGGGTTTAATATTTGGAGTCAACCTAAATTAGACCTTAGTTATGCTTATTTGATTTTTTGTTTTTCTGTTTAGAACCTATTTGCTCAGCTATCTTTTTGCTTTCTTGTAATTTTTGTGTGTTTATTTTCTGAGTTTTCCTTTTGCCACCACTGTCATTGAAATCAGTTTCAATTAGCTAATTTCCAACCTTTTCTCAGTGCAACATGCAAGAAGGTCTGGAAGGAAATCCTATTGCTGGCAACATGAAGAAGTTCTCAAGGATCCTTGCTTTGGTCACAGTTCCATTTACAATGAGTTTTCCAAAGGTACATTTGCCAACCCTCACTTTCTTAGGGCAAAACATCCTGTGTGAGCTTCCTTTTTTGTGGCGTCTATTTTCAAAATGATAATATACAACAGCAGTATTTTAGTTCTCCTTGATGGGTTGGATGGGGTGTTGTATTATGTCTTCATGTCCATTTGTTTGTGGATTTGCATAATTGTTTTTTGTTCCTTTGTTTGTAATGATTTGGGCCACCCAAATTTATGATGGAGAAAAGTTACTTCAAAGGCACCCTGATGGATATATTGACAAGCTCTCCCCACATTAAAGAGGATATTGCATGAATCCCAAGACATGGACTATAGGACCCTCCAAGAGTCATGTATAAATTTTCGTTAAAATGCCACGTGGTTTGATCACATGAGCCAATCAAAGTTTGACCTTCTCTCTCATCCAACAATGTTGACTGGAAAATTCTTTCTCAAATTTACCAGTGTTTGTAAGCCTGTTTTAATATATTTTTGGATGAATTTATACCATTAGGGCAGGCTCATTGCAATAAATATGATGGTGCAACACATATCTTAGATTGCATGTCCAAAACAACTGAAAAAATGTGTGGCTTCTTAAATCGATCAAGATTTCAAGTTTTCAAAATTTTGATCTACTTAGATGTAAATGACTTCATTTGAAGGTCTACCACATACTGTAAATCAAGTTTAGTGATAACTTCAAATTAAATTTATATTTTTGCAGGCTATATTTTGTTATTGGGTTACCTCCAACTTGTTCTCGCTCATGTATGGACTAGGTGAGTCCGTTCAGGTTCTAATTTATTGGCAACCATTTAAATATCTTATTTTTCTGCATTACTATGAATGTGGGAAGCTTATTTTGTGATATGCACAATGTGTATCAACAAAGAAGTTCACTTTAGACTTATCCAAAACTTTTCCTTCTGTTTTCCTCTTAAACTTCTCATTTGGCACTTATGTTCTCATTTTATAGTGCTTAAGCGTCCTGGGGTAAAGAAGTTCTTGGGTGTTCCTGAAATACCTGTGGCACCGCCTACTAGTGAACCAAGACCTGCCTTCTCTTTTGCTTCAGTACTCAAACAATATAAAGCGATGCAGGAGCGTGCTTCATTACCTGTTGAACCGTCAAAGTTTGCAGATCAGGAGCCTTCTTCACCTGTTGAACCGTCAAAGCTTTCAGATCGTAGAATATCTTCATCTTCAGTCATCAGTCAGAGGCTTAGAAGTCTAGAAAAACAAGTGAAGGGAAGAAAGAAGAACAAGAAGAGGTGAGGATATCTATCTTCTTCAGAAGCTGAACCACCTCACTTTACTATTAATGAGTATTGACAGGTTTTGCCTGTTAAAATAAATGCAATATTCTTTAACGTTGGTGATCCATATAAATTTATATGGTTAGGCTGGAGTTCCAAGCTGGTGAATGCCAGAGAGAGATGGGATGTGGGGAATTTTATATTGGTGGATTAGATAGAAATTAAGTTGTAATTTTGTCATTGAGTTGAGAGAATTTTCCTACAAGGAGTTAGGGTTCTGCTGGGGTTTATTTATGGTCAGTTCATGGGGTCATGTGTCCTCACTCCTCGTAGGTCTTGGAAGTGATGTTCCCCATTAGGACATAACATTATATTAGAGAAAAATCAGAACCTTGAGATTTAACTCCTGTTTTTTCTTTTATCTTTTCCATGCTTAATATATGCTTGAACACTGATTGATTTGATGATATGATAACTTAAGAGTTTGGTTATGATGATGACACCCTCATCTCTCTTGCTTTGAAGTTTGAACTTTCTCATTTTTCAGCTGTTTTGAGTATAAATTTAGCTAAAAATATGTTAAAATAGGCTCATATGTGTCCGTCAAAGTTGATGAGAATATAGGTGAACATTCTTGTTGAATGATTCAACGAACCTATTTGGAAACCGAGAAGAAGACCAGATCAGCCCTTGATGCTGTTGACTTCACCCTATACTTTCTCTAATATGCTTTAATGTTGATCGGACTGGAAACCAGAATCAGCCCTTGGAACTGGTGATTCAACCGAATGTTCTTCGCTAATCCTGCATTATGTAGAGATTTTTTTTCTGATCTTCGCTTAATTCTCTCCGAGATTCAAACAGGGGCTTGAATTTTCATATATCTCCATTTCTTTCATTGAATCTCATTACCTATTCATTTGGAAGGCATGGAATCTCATTACCTGGTTATGATTGATCTACAATGCTATACCGACATTTACGTCAAGTGTTACAGTAATGTGATGTTATCATGTCAAAAGTATTAAACAGGTTATTACATCAATTATCACGTGATTAAGAAAAGAAAGGAAAATTAACTAAAAAATGAATTGTCATGTGTCACAACTTATATAAAATTACTTGTATATGAGTTTCTTATCGGTGTTCATATATTGCTCATGGATTAGGGTCGAGGAAAACAAATTTTTACATGATATTTTTTTCTTTTTATATTTAAGTTTCAATAATTTCTCGTGAGAGTTGAACTTTGCGAACTAACAGTCGAATTCGATATTAATTGCTTCCATACACGTTATGTTTGTCAAATATTTAATTAATCAGAGATATAAAAAAAAAAATTATTTCTTCCAAAAATATTAGAAATTTATTTTTGGTTTATAATATTTGATGTTGTAAATCAAATGATTACCGGTATTTAATCAATGTGATATTTGGCACAAGAAGGCATTTAATTTATATACACACTTTTTGATTGGAGGAGGCTTGATTCAATAAATTGCAAGACAGGAATAAAGATCCAATTATTCGAGGCATATTCTGTGTGCGTTCATCTTCAGAATTAAGATCCAAGATAAAAGACATTGTTTCATCCAACACTGGATACGTAGAGCCAAACTGGCCACTTAAATCCACGGGGTCGATGGCTCCATTGGCTCGCCCAGTATCCTCTCTCTCTCTTTCTATCTATGGTGGGTGCGTTCTTTTAAAGTCTATAATATGCTATATGCCTTAAGAATATGATAAATATTTCCTATTATGAAGCTTGATGAGCAACACTAAATTGGTTTAAGATTATAAAGTTTTTCTCTACTTTTTGACATTTTTAATGAATTAATTAAAATCAATTCACTTTTGACATAATAAACTTAAACTTCTCTAACCAACCGCCTACATTACTTTATTTTTTTTAATTTTTTTAATTTTTTTAATTGATCGAACAGATGTCTAACTGCAGTGGTGAAAGTTATTATTAGATCAAAATAATTATGACTCTAGTTTTAGTAACAAAAGTTCTACTAAGCATTTAACATTGATAAGACCATTGTCCACTTTCTATTAGTTGGCACTCGGAAAACTTCAATTATTGAGTCGTCTGTAGAAAAGAGTTAAAACTGAAACCTCACTTAGAGAGACATAGGCCATAAAATCATAAAAATAGTTGATATATTAGGTTTAAATTGTATATATGCCTAATTTTCGATACTTGGTTGCATAAATCTATGGAAAAAATAACTTATCAAACAATGGTAAAATCAGAACTAGTTAAAATCATTTTAGCCGGCCAATTTTTCATAATTTTCAGACAGTCTCATAAATATAAATAACAATTGTTTTACTCCGCGAAATTTGTTGCTTCAAAACACTCTCTCTCTCTCCCCATTTTTTTCCCAACATATAATAGGATTTGGATACATGTCTACTTCATAATAGTCATACTTTTATATAAAAGACAATTGATAATGGCTCAAAATACTTGAAAAAGATAATGGCCTGGTTGTTATGACTTCTGAAGCTTGCTTCCCCAAATTAAAGAAATAGACTTGCGTAAACACATTCAGTACTTCCAAAAATAAAGGGGTGTTCTAATGTTCTATATTTAAGTAGTTTGACATTTTCATTCCTTATCTCTTCAAAATATTAATTTATGTAATGAAAAATATCTATAAATAAATAAGGCACCGTTTGGATTTGTTTTTTTATAAGTTACTTATTTGCTTTTTTAAAATTTTTATAAGAAATTATATATTGCAATTTTTTTAAAAAGCAAATAAGTACTTATAGAAAACAAATCCAAACGGTGCCTAAATAAATAATCAGTAATTGACATGGGAACGTTTATAAAGATGTTTATAATCAATCAACTTATTAAAACTTTTGTTCGGATCATGAAAAGTATGAGAGAAGATGAAAGAAAATATGTTTGTCTGTTTGGTTGTCCCTTACAAAATTCGAATGGCTCAATTTATTTTATATTACATTGAAGGTGAAAAATCATAATTTCGAATGGGGCACTTAAAAAATATTTGAATCTCGTAGTCATGATTGAAATATATATATATATATATATGTTCTTACGAGAGATACCTCATTTTAACTAAAATCTGCTAAAATCCTTAAGCCATTGAATTGGAATCTTAAGATGAATCATGCTTTAAGTGAATGAGAGTCTAATGACTTATGTTCTTAGCTGATTTTAGTTAAAATGAGGTATAGCTGATAACATCAGGACTCGTATGTGTGTGTGTGTAATATTATTTATGATGATAATTGATGATGGTTATTGTATTAAAATTTTCCATCCATATTAAATGGATTTGTTTGTAAAATTATGCAAAATATAATAAAACATTTCAATTTTCATAGAACATTCAAGCAAACTCTTAAAAATGGAATTCATTCTTTAGCAATTATCAGCATTTTCCTTCCATATTGAGGGGAAACTCTTCGTTAATAATCAATTGACACCTGGCCATGTGAAACCTAACCTGAAATGTTTACAAAATCCATTAAGGGTAACCCTAAACTTGATACAGAACTTTGGCTACAACATTCCCTTTCTCTGATCTTTTTCAAAATTCAAATATTAGAAGAAAAAATAAAACTTTTAAAAGGTCATGGATATTCATGTTTGCTATTGTTTATAAAGTACTATATTGTTCCACGTCCCCATGTGTGAAAGATAGCAAACCTGCCTCTTAAATTTAATATGAAATGGTGATAAGTGATCTCACTGATTTTTTTTTATTATAGTAAATTGAGCGTTGATCCGCTTATCCAGTTGTGTTAAATTATCAAAGAATTTGCTTAGAGCAGGCTGTGATAATGCTTTAATTTCATGACAACATCTAAGCATTTATGTGGACGCAAGGACATTGCATTGGCTCTGGAACAGGTCAAAGAAAGGAGTTAGAACTTAAAAGAAGAAACTGCACGCATTATGCTCGCTGATGTGGGGATGCCACACAAAGTAAGTAGAAATCCTTTATGATCTACTACAAATATCCCATAATAAGATATACGAATAAGACGGATCGGACCGAACTGCCAATGCATTCATTCCATGGTGTCCCTTCACTATTAAATAATTTAGGTTTCTTTACACTTTTTTTTTAATAGGTAAATTATAAACGATCTCTCTCAACTATCAATCATTTTCTTTTATATATATATATATATATATATGGATCAGATTCCCTTACACTCTATTTTGACACCTATGTTTATACCTCATTTTCAAATGCCATTGTAGATCTAATAAAAGTGAGTGTTGAACTTGGTGTAGCCTGCCAAACTCCAAAATAAAATATACGCCTCAAGTCAAGTTACTATTGCTTTCCCAAAGACAATATTTGCTCCCACCAAATGTGTGCACCGGGTTAACAGCAAATTCACCTTAGGATAAAATGAGACTGATTTATAGATCCTCTATCTGCGCATGCACCAACGAAAATAGAGCAAAATACCCTTGTGATTTAATCCAATTAAACCAATGCAGAATTGAAACGCAGAATGAAAGCCAGAACCCAAAACTGGAAACACTAAAGAGAGGTAGAGAGAGAATTCAGAAGAATTTCAATTCTGAATTGGATACCCAAATGGTCTGGATGGACCCCTATTTATAGAGTGATCCGTACCCTTTGGTTGCACCAGTTCGTACCAAAAAGGTACGGTTGTGACCGTTTGGATCCGTGCGCGAGTCAGCTCGGCAGTTACTCAACTGCTTCACTTCAAGTCTACACACTTAGGTCTATTTGGAAACGCATTATGATTTTACCCAAATAGAATAGGGCCTATTGGATCTAATGACCCAACCTGGCCCGGACCGGGGCGGAGCGGGCTCACGCGTGTGGTTTTGGGTCCAAGCCCAATTTTGCTTAGATCCTCCCTCCTCACAAAACTTTGGTATCCCTTGGGGCCCAACCTATGAGTCGAAACTAAGAACTTATAAAGGCTTTAACCTCCTGATGTTTTTCCAATGTGGGACAAGTGCAAAAATGTACTTTCAAGCTTTCTAAAGAACAAAGGAAATTTTCAAAAAACTCCAATATAAAACCAATTTTAAAAACGCTTTATTTTGAAAATATTCAACAATCCCCCTCCACCATTTTTAAAGCAGCCTTATGCATAGGTGAATGTATCTTATTGATTTGAACATTTCATTTTAGTGAAACTCATCAAAGTTAATCAAGATGGCATAGTAGACGTATCTTTGAACTAGCGATCTTATACGATTAACCGGACATGTCTCTCACACAAGACAAAATACGTAGAGTATTCAAAAACTGACTCGTGGATTGGCTTTGGATCTTTATCCTATTTCATGAATGCTCTAGAGTCAAAACCCTTGGACATCATAGGAAGCGGCACCACCTCCACACTCATATAGGTATACTTATAAAGTACCCCTGTAATTGCAATACTCCAACTATACCGTTGTAAGTTTTTAAGAGTTAAATAACTCATCCTCCTTCCTTTCACATTTCAAGCACCAAGCACTTCAACCTTGGGATGGATATATTTTAGGATTCTCAATGCATGTTAAGAATCTTGAGTGCTTGCTATCACGGCATATGGTGTACTTTGCTCATTGAACTCAAGAACTTGATGTTTCAAGTGTTGAGTCGAGTTTCCACTAGGAGTGATAAATTATGTGGGCTTCAGTCCCATCCCTTTTGATGTTTTCCACACCAAATCCCTTGCAAGTCCTTTTGTTAAAGGATCAACCAAATTTTCACTTGACTTCACATAATTTATGGTTATTAGACCATCTATTATCAATTGTCTCACATAGCTATGTTTAAGTCCTATATGCCTGGACTTACCATTATAAATTTGGCTATAAGCTCGTGAAAGAGTTGCCTCCCTATCTGTAACACTCCACACAGGGTAACCCCTATGCGTAAATGCCACAGTGACATAAAACACCAAGCACTTATCTTTTGAGTAATTTCTTTTTAAAATTAACACAGTTTAAAACAGTTTTTTCAAAATACGCGTGCGGAAGTCTTTAAATAAATTTTTCAACATCTCAAAAATTAAAGATAGCGCTGAGTACTAGTTTGTATCATGAGTACAGTCCCGTAATGTACTCGAATTCCAAAAACATCCATTTAGTTTACTGAGTTGGATAGAGTCTCATGCTGATAATGTGTTATCATCTTAAAGAAAACACATAGTAGAAAAATAAACGAACACCCGGATTTACGTGGTTCGGCAAAATTGCCTACGTCCACGGTGAGTCATTTTTATTATTGAGAATCTTATTACGAGAATACAATATCTTCTTTTCTCAATACATTCAGAAATATTTACATCATTCCTCATTCTCATATCTGTCAACAAATTTTATCATCAGCCAAATATCACATAAATAAATCATCATATCTGTAATTTATTTATATATATTATAGAATATATCCATCACTTTTTCACAATAAATAATTTTACACTACATGCATGTTTTATGCATATGACAGATGCAATGCTCATGCAGTCATACCTGTCATTTTCTCTGTTCTGTTTTCCTGCAAAACATCAACCATTCACACTGATGGTAACCTTATTTTAGGATTCACCATTTCACCACAATAGATGGCTACCTCATTTTAATCATCTTACCACAACAGCATCCCCGCCTTTTTAGGATGTATATCACCCAGTCCCCGATTGTCACTCATTGACAAGAGGATTTACGTACTGTTTTTAGTAAGGGTGATATATTAGTGCACTAACTGTTTCCAGGATCTTTTGTCCATCGGTGGTATCTCAACTCCTCATTTCCACAGTTACATAAATAATCACAAATGCATATGATTTTCTATGCAATATATTTCACATGTAACTGTATCTCATGCCAGATGCAATTATTACATGCAATACATATGACATACATCTCATATCAACAATTCATGTATAGCAATCACGCATACATTTCATAGTATATCAACACAACATATATCTCATATCAACTGTTATATCAGTGATATACAAATAAATCATTCTGCTCACTCAACTTGAGCCACCATATGTAACTGTGCCACTGTAACACCCCGTACTTCTCCAAGTAACAATATTGTCCGCTTTGCCTGCACGCGTAACATGCACGCCCATATACGCATATTCACATGACAGGTGCACGGTTTTATTTTCTTAAAACACATTGTTACTAGAGATGTATGGAATTTACTGATAAGCCCAGTCACTTTCTCATAACATCATCACCACATGCCATATGCCAATTTTATGTGCAATAATTATGGCAATTATCACATGTATGTAATTTATACATAACAATTAACATGCTTCATCATTTTATTCATAATAGTAACAGCCTGTTATAAACTGTACAAATATCACATGCATATATCAACAGTTTATATATATGCCAATATGATTTCCATAACTTGTATTTCCAAGATCTTTCACTAATCATCATGATTTTTATAAAAATCAATTATTCATGATTTTTAACTATTTTCCAAAGACTCACAATTTGGAAGATAGTTAATTTTCTATCCACATGTATTTTCTATACAATAATCAATTCTAGGACACTTGTTTGATTTTTGTAGAATTTATCAAATTTTGTTAGATTGAAAAATCATACTAGAATAGTCAAAATACAATGAGGTCACATGGTAAGCCTTATGGTGCACCTTCACTATGCTCCATAATTTTCTACATTCTTTCATGCCTCCCAAACAACAACTTTTGTACCCATTAATATCAACTTAATTTAATAGGATTTTTAAAAATAATTCCAAATCAAAATGATATCCACAAGTACTAATTTGCAAATGATTTACCATGCACCTTCACCACACAGGATCATACATGCACACTCACGTACATGATACGTCAATATTTTCTATCTTTTTGGCCAACTTTGCACACTTATATCTCCTTCGTTACTAATCCGATTTTGGTGATTCAAGATACTATAGAATCTGTGTGATACAAGCTTTCAAAATATAATGGTGGTGTATAACACCTCCCATCCGAACATATTTAAAAATGATGCCAAAGTAGGCTAGTTAATAAAATTTCAGATTTTTCGGCAACTTCGTTTCTCAATTTCTCTCACAATTCACATCCAATTCAAGTGATTCAAAGTTTTAAATTCATATAAAATCAATCTATACCATATATGTAAAAATCATAATTTTTCGATAAACTATGAAAATACACCTTGTGCTTACTATTACAGCTTCAAGGAAGCTTTCTCTCTCTAGAAATTCTCATTCACCCATAGATCTTTTTCCATGATTCTTGTCTCTAAAAATCCATAAATTCAAGCTTTACAATATACTCAAATTTCAGAATTTTCGGACATATACACAATATACTACAAATTTTCAAAGTTTCAGTATTACTAAACTTCAGAAAATTATAGAAATTAATCCACTCATCGGAAAATTCTCAAATTTGGTACACAAGATCCTGAGTTGATATAGTTTATGGGAAAAATAGTCCCAAAGTTTCAGCTTTTCATTTTCATATAAAATAAAAACTCAAGATTTGAAATCCCCATTGATATACATATATTATATATATGTAAGTCATTATTTCATCATTAAATCATACAATATTCAATCCAAAAATTGAAAGATAATCAAAATAGAAATACTATCTCACCTTACTAAGCTCTGACTTATGAAGTAAAATTACCAATTATTCTGCATTTGTGCAGCTCCATCTTCCTCTTAGCTTCTCATTTTTCTCTCATTCTCTTTCTTTTCTTTTCTTCTCTCTCTACTCCCCTCCTCTCCCTTCTCCCCTCCTCTCCCTTTTCTCCGACTCTCCTTCTTTCTTATGATCTCCCTCTCTCAGACTCTCCCTTCTCTCCCTCTCTCCTTCACTAATTGCCGACAAAACCCTCTTCAATTATTTTTCTCTTTCTTTCTTTTCTTCTTTTTCTCTCACTCCCACCTCCTTCACTTCTGTCCCTCTCGCCCCACACTATATATATATTGAATCAATCATTCACTCAGTTATAATGCATTCTTCCACCACTTGCCGACACAATAATGCATTCATAACACTCTCATGCACCCTTCTCAAAAAGTGTCCACATGGCACACTCTATGGCCAATGACAAAACATCATGTGTGCAATAAATAAAATAAAATAATAATAATTAAGAAAATTTACTATTGAAAATTTCTGGATCTTACACTATCACACCGCAAAGATACTGATGCCATTAGTTTTGGCCACACGGGTATTTCCAGTAGCAAATTTCTCAGCCACTCTACCTCTTTGCTGCTAGAAGCCAATGCCACAAATTCAACAGCCATGGTTGAATCTGAGATGCACGTCTGCTTCTTTGATCCCCAAGAAATTGTACCACCTCCAAGTGTAAAGATCCAACCACTTGTAGAAGAATGATCCTCACTGTCAGTTATCCAACTGGCATCTGTGTATCCTTCTAGAACCGAAGGATATCCAGTATAGACTATTCCATAATCTATGGTTTTCCTCAAGTATTTCAATACTCGATCAATTGCATGCCAATGTACAGAGCTTGGGTTACTAGTGTATCGACTAAGTTTCCCTACTGCAAAGGCAATATCAGGTCTAGTGTAGGTCATTGCATATATTAAGCTACCAATCCCTTGAATATAATAATTGATCAATAGCCTTACCAGTATTAGGATACAATTTAAAATGTGGATCAAAAGGTGTAGACATGGTTGTATTATCATATTGATTAAATTTTTAAAGAATTTTCTCAATATAATGTGTCTGAGTAAGAATTAAATTATCATTTTCTCTCTTAATTCTTATTCCCAAAATAACATCTGCAATGCCCATATTCTTCATTTTGAAGTTTGATGACAAAAATTGTTTCGTACTTTCTATAACTTCAAGATCAGTACCAAATATTAACATGCCATCTACATATAAGCATATAACTACACCTCGTTTACCAGAAAACTTGCTATAGACACATTTATTTGATTCATGTATCCTTAACCATTTGATATTACAGTTTTATCAAATTTTTCATGCCACTATTTAGGTGCTTATTTAAGTCCATAGAGTGATTTAATAAGCTTACAAACTTTCTGCTCTTGACCTTGTATAACAAACCCTTCTGGTTGCTCCATATATATTTCTTTTTCTAACTCTCCATTTAGAAAAGCCGTTTTGACATCCATTTGATGGATTTGAAGTTTATATATAGAAGTTAGGGCAATCAATACTCTAATGGTAGAGATTTTTGCTACAGGAGCATAAGTATCAAAATAATCAATTACTTCCTTTTGAGTAAAGCCCTTAGCAACCAGTTTTGCTTTGAACTTATCAGTAGTCCAATCAACTTTCATTTTCTTTTTGAAAATCCATTACAACCAATTTATTTAGATCCAGGAGGCAGGTCAACAAGCTTCCATGTTTTGTTGCCCATAATAGAATCTATCTCATCATTGACACATTCTTTCCAGAAAACAGAATCTTTAGATTTCATAGCCTCTTCAAAGGTTAATGGATCTGGTTCCATGACAGGTGAAACCATTGTTTGCCTATTATGAGAATTCATAGTTCCTTCTACAAGATAAACAACAAAATCAGAACCAAAGGACTTTGCAATCCTTGGCCTTTTACTCCTTCTAGGTTCAATAGATTAACTAGGTTCACTACTTTCCTCAGAAGGTAAAGGAATTAATTCCTTTTCTTGATTAGATTCTAATCTTGGAATAGTAGTAAATCTATTTTCATAAAATACTGCATCACGTGATTCTATGATTGTATCTATTTTTATTGAACTATTGGGCTCAATTACCAAAAACCTATATGCTTTACTATGTAAAGCTTAACCAAGGAATATGCATTCAATCCCTTTTTCTCCTAACCTTTTTCCTTTTAGGATCAGACAATCTGACAATTGCCCTACAACCCCAAATTCTAAAATAATTTAAGTTAGGTTTATTGTTTTTCCATAGCTCATAATGAGTCATGTTTTTCTTTTTAAAAGGAATTCTATTAAGTATATAACATGCAGTAAGCATTGCTTCATCCCAAAAACCAATGGTTAAGCTTGAATTAGACAGCATAGCGTTTACCATTTCAGTTAAGTACCTATTATTTCTTTTAGCAACATCATTTTGTTGAGGTGTATAAGGTGCAAAAGTTTCATGTATAATACCCACATTTTCACCATATTCAGGAAAATGATATTCTCCACCTCTATCAGACCTTAGCCGTTTTAGTTTGACATTACATTGATTTTCAACTTCTATTTTATAAGCAATAAATTTACTAAGTACCTCATCTTTTGAATGCAAAAGATAAATATAACAGAATTTAGAAAAATCATCTATAAATGTTACAAAATACATTTTGCCTCTTTTAGTGGGGGTGCTATGCATGGCACATACATCCTATGAACAAGTTCTAGCAAAGACGTGGTCCTTTCCACTTTAGGAAATGTCATTTTAGTTATTTTAGTTTGCATGCATACTTTACATTTATCTCCTATATTATTATCATACTTAGGAATTAAATCTAATTTAACCATATCATCCATTTTCCTAGTATTAACATGTCCTAATCCAGCATGCCATAAATGAAAAGAATCAAGCATATAAATAGAATTATTTATTTTATTAATATTAAGTTTAAACATTCCTTGATACAAATATCATTTCCAAAAAAAAATTCCAACCTTAGACAATATAAACTTATCTGACTCAAAAACTAACTTGAAGCCATGCTTATTAAGCAAGCTTCCAGATACAAGGTTTTTCCTAACTTCAGGTACATGACATACATTAGTTAAAGACACAATTTTCCCGTAAGTGAATTCTAAATCTACTGTTCCTTTGCCTTTAATAGCAGCTGTTGAAGAGTCGCTCATGTAGAGAACTGTTCCATCATCCACCAGTTTATAGGTGTTGAAAAAGCTCCTATCATTACACACATGTCTTGTAGCTCTAGAATCGATCCACTAATCACTAGCATCCTCGAGTACATTAACCTCGGAAATAACAGCCAGCATTTTATTCTTGGACTCTGATGCTCCGATTTTCTTATTGAATAATCGACACTCACTTTTGAAATGTCCTTGCTTGCCGCAGGACCAACATGTACCTTTCCTTTTCTTTGAGTCTGAGTTGGGTTGTGATGTAGAACAGATTGCAGAAGAACTCCTATCACGGAGGGACCTTCAAAAACAAAATCGAAAAAAACACTAGTAGAGAGAGAATGGTCAAACGTCAGAATTGCGTGAAATTCAGTGAATGACTTGGAATCGATGTGTTGTTCAATACTACTAGCCATTGATAGAATATATGCCGCTTTTCAGGCAAATTCCTTTGTTTTGGCATTTAAAAGCGCGTTTTTGCTATTTATGGTAATAATGTGCTGCTTAATTTCGGGAGCTGCAGTTGCCGTTTAGAGTTATCCATTTACCAGATTGCTTAAGTTTAAGACTTTTGATTTATGTTTTTAATTAGAATATTTCTATTTTTGGAATATTTAGTTTTTTTATTTATTTTAGTTATTTATTTCCTAAAGTTATAGCTCTAGTCGAATTAGGGTTTGCAGCCTATATAAAGGCTATTTCTTTTCATTGTAAGGTTAACTTTTATTTCAATAAAGAATTTTCTTTCTGAGATTTTATTCTCTGAGCTCGTGGATTCGAGTGTGTTACTCTTTTGTTCGTGGATTCAAACGATTTTCCAAGAAGCAGGCGGTGCCCTACTTCTTTATAAGCTTTCACTACGTCAAGTTGACTTTTGTTCTTGCGCTTCCTATTATAAGAATTCTTCCATTTTCCATCTCCTTTGTCCTCCATCACATGGACTTTGGACACATGATCTCCAATCTCATCCTTTCATAAAATGGCTAACCAGTTTTTTATTGCTTGCTGAACCCTCTGCTAAATACTTAGCTTCCAAAGTGTTCCACAGTTTTTTTGTATTCTCCACTTGCTGGTAGATGTCAAATAGAGAGTCTGCTAGTACATTCAGAATGTGTCTCCTGCAAATGTAGTCATCATTCTCCCACTTGGTTCTTTTCCGAGTCTGTGCTAATGTTTCATTTTCTTGCTCTTCTAGATACGGCGTTTTCAAAACATAGACCACATTCAGTGTGGTGAGTAGGAAAAGCATCTTCTTCTGCCAACGCCTGAAATTTCCTCCATCGAACCGCTCAAACTTCATAAAATTCTGAGTCATTTGTTGAAGTGATTGAGCCATTTTATTTATTTAATTTTATTATTATTAAATATTATTGAAAATTCAATTATCAAATCAGAAAATTAAAATTCAATAATATTCAACTCTCAAATCTGGAAACTCAATTAACAAATCAAGAAATAAATGTTCTACTGCCCGATTATAAGTTTCCACAATCTGAAAAATAGTTTGAAGGCTCAGAAAAATTATTCTTCGTCCATCTCGAAAAAATCTCATTTGACGTGCCAAACGATGCCTTACAAAATACTGCCTTATTTCCTGCCTTCTTCTTTCAATAAGTCTTTTTGCCCAACATAATATTCTACCAATTGGAGGTGTAACTCGTCCGATTGGTCGCGACATAGTAAATATTGTCTTTAGATTGTTGAACCTGGTGTAGCCTGACAAACTCCAAAATAAAATATACGCCTCAAGTCACGTTACTATGTCGCTTTCCCAAAGACAATATTTGCCCCCACCAAATGTGTGCATCGGGTTAACAGCAAATTCACCTTAGGATAAAATGAGGCTCATTTATAGATCCTCTATTTGCGTATGCACCAACAAAAATAGAGCAGAATACCCTTGTGATTTAATCCAATTAAACCAATGCAGAATTGAAACGCAAAATGAAAGCCAGAACCCAAAACTGGAAACACTAAAGAGAGATAAATAGAGAGAGAGAATTCAGAAGAATTTCGATTCTAAATTGGATACCCAAATGGTCTGGACGGACGCCTATTTATAGAGTGATCCGTGCCCTTTGGTTGCACCAGTTCGTACCCAAAAGGTACGGTTGTGACCATTTGGATCCGCGCGCGGGTCAGCTCGGCAGTTATTGAATTGCTCCGCTTCAAGTTTGCTCACTTAGGTCCATTTGGAAACCCATTATGATTTTACCCAAAAAGAATAGGGCCTACACGCGTGTGGTTTTGGGTCCAAGCCCAATTTTTCTTAGGTCCTCCCTCCTCACAAAACTTTGGTACCCCTTGGGGCCCAACCCATAAGTCCAAACTAAGAACTTATAAAGGCTTTAACCTCCTGATGTTTTTCAAATGCGGGACAAGTGCAAAAATGCACTTTCAAGCTTTCTAAAGAACGAAGGAAATTTTCAAAAAACCCCAATATAGAACCAATTTTAAAAACGCTTTATTTTGAAAATATTCAACAAGGCTGGGCTTGTTGTATCCTAAAGGCAACGTGTTAGAAACTATTGCATCGGATTGTTTCCGTAATGGTGCGAATCGTCTTAAAGAGAACGACCTAGTCTGCGTCTCAATCCGTCTTATTTCAATTTTTTCATCAATTTTGAGATAATATTATTTTATAATTTTCAACACAAAGAAAGTGGGCTTCAGTTACCCACTAGATTTGATAGGATTTGCAAATCTAAAAAATGGGCTCAAAACTAGAATTGCAATTGAATTCCTGTTTTATGACTAGCCAAACATGAGATTTGGCATAAAATAGAATTACATCTGAATTCTATTTATATTTAGGGCTGCCAAACGGAGTGTTATGACGTAAACGAACGAACTGTAACATGTTTTAACGAAAGTAGTAATAGACCGAATACCCTTGTCGCTCTGATTAACTCACAGCTTCCTCTGTCAAGTGGGAGTTCGAGACTTCCGAGTCTGCAACTCTCTCTCTCTCTAAAACGGTAAGCTCTCTTCAGAATCTTTCATTCGCTGATCTCTATATGAGACATTGTTTTGAACTTTGGCTCTTAAGTGTTTTAGCTCTGAGATTTCGTTTTGCTTTTCTTTTCCTAAATTTTCTCAGAAACCAAACACAAGGCTCTGTTTTTTTACTTATTTATTATATTTTCTCTATTGAATGTTCAGTTAACTGGTTTTATTGATTATATAAATATACATACACGTGTATATATGTTCTGAATTTGCTTCTATTATTCTCATCTTTGTGGAAGGCTAGTTTCTCATCAGCACATGTAGTAATAGCAGGTTTTTGGGGTTTGTATTGTTGTCTACTTGTTACAAGATCCGAGCTTCAATGGCTCGTGATTTGAATCCTAATTTACAATTTTAGGGTTTTGTTAGGGTTTTAGAATATAGATCGGTCTCTTCTTATGCTAATTTCTAAATTCTAACTCTTGAATGTTTACACGACCCTTATTTTCAGAATAAATCTGTTCATCACATCAATGGCTTATAGGCGTAGCATTACCGACAGAGCAAGCCTTATTGCTCGACGATTCCCCATCGTTCAGTTACATTTTTCATGACGACCATCGTAAAAACCAATCCCTTGACGAGGAACCACCACAACGCAAAATAAATAATTTTCTTCAACAGAGGTCTTTCGGTAGCAGTATCGACATTTCTGCTGTGTTCAATGCTTTTCTCAGAAAGAGAAGTTGCTCTTTTGCACCAAGGACAGGGTCCTCTTTTTGTAGGTATATGTCGACTACAATTGGAGATGGGTCGAGAAGATTGAATACATAAATGACGTTGCTGAAGTTCTTGCTGATACTACAGTGGAAACATTGGCTTCTCAGGCCCCTACTGTGAGTGAAGTTGCAATTGCTGCAGCAGATTCATTCTACCCCGTGGCAGCCTTGCACTACCTAATTGATGGTGTTCATAATCTTACCGGCTTCAACTGGTAAGGAGCTATCAGCACTTGTTCTTGTAAACTTGGTTATGTTACTAAAACTTTGTGGAAATGATGCATTGCCACACTCTGCTTGTAAAGTTGGTTACTATGCTAAATATCTTGGAACGATTCTTGTAAAGTTGGTTACTTTACTGAAACTTTGTGGAAATTAAGGGTCTTTTTCCTGGCTGATGACAAAAAAATCATTGCCACACACTGCCGATGTTCACTTTATGATTGAGGGATTGTGTTTGAGATGATATTACTATTGGCTTTTTGTTGCGTCAATAATAGGGTTATTCAGTGGATGAAACATATGTTTTAGATGTGTTTCTTTGATTGCTGGATACATCTATCCCCTTTGTATTTATGGGAAATTTTGTAGTGGAGGGACCGATTGAGTTAATTGATTTGGTTGTAAAGGCATAAAACAAGTTATATAGGGTAGGGTCCCTGCCTTAATTGATGTATAGGAGTCTGTGGGTCACAAATCGGCAGCTGATTCTTGCCAATGGTAAAAAATAAGTTACTTGGGGCATGGAGGATTGATAAGTCAAATTGCTAGTAGTTATATATGAGATATCCATCCTAATCAAATTGCTAAGAACTTATAAAGGCTTCAACCTCCTGATGTTTTTCTAATGTGGGACAAGTGCAAAAATGCACTTTCAAGCTTTCTAAAGAACAAAGGAAATTTTCAAAAAATCCCAATATAAAACTAATTTTAAAATCGCTTTATTTTGAAAATATTCAACAAGGCTGGGCTTGTTGTATCCTAAAGGCAACGTGTTAGAAATTATTGCATCGGATCTTTTCCGTAATGGTGCGAATCGTCTTAAAGAGAACGACCTAGTCTGCGTCTCAATCTGTCTTATTTCAATTTTTTCTTCAATTTTGAGATAATATTATTTTATAATTTTCAACACAAAAAAAGTGGGCTTCAGTTACCCACTAGATCTCAATACCAACCAAACTATGAGTACAATGGTCAATCCTCCTATTATTATGGTCAAGAATTTCATGGGTTTGACTCATACTCAAACCAAAGTTATGCCCCACCACCCAATGAAATGGACCATCCACTTTATCAATCACCTCAGGAGAACTTGGAAGACGTTCTGCAAAAAATTCAAAAATTCAATGAAGATCATAAGAAATTCAATGAAGATCTTCAGAAAGACATTGATGAATTTAGAACCGAAAACGCTAAGTGGAACAATATATTGGTTGCACCTCAGCAAAAAGAGGATAACTTTCCTCCACAACCACAAATTTTTTTTCAAGTTCCACAAAATGATGAAATTTCTAATGGCATCAATGATCATATAGAGTACTTACAAGATATCACTTACACTAGGAATGTTGAAAATGATGTTTTAAATGACTTTACTAATGAGTCACTTGTGAGTCCTAGTGCGTGTGATGAGTCTCAGGTTTTAAAGACCAATTTTGTTGAGGTAAAGGTAAGTGATGAGTTGAAAACAAAAGAGTGGGCGTTACCTAGGTTTGAGGAGTCAATCCCTTCCTCTTTTAAAGAGGAGTTTTTGTCCATAAAACCCAAACCACCTGAACTTGATTTGAACTAAATGCCCTACATTTTAAAATTCGCCACTTCAGGCGAAAATAAAATTTATCAAAATAGTATAAAGGGCATTCATAAGGATATGGTGGAGGAAGTTTCTCCCAACTTCCTGAATGAGTTCTCTATTCTAGGGAACTCAATTGAGAAGGGTTTGGACAAAAGGGAGCAAATCCGAACAGTTTTTTATCCTGGTGGATAAGATATATGTATAGTAGGTTGTACATAGTAGATTTTATCTTTCTTATTTAGCCATTTTGCATTTTTTTTCTTTCTTAATTTTTATTGTCTTGTTATTGTGAGCATTTTAACCATTTTCATAGGTAATTGAGGAAATCCTGACAAATACATACAGGTGATTTTGTTTCTTCCATCCTTTTCATTGTGTTTTTAATGCTTATCATTGTATGCATTGAGGACAATGCACATTTCAAGTTAGGGGGAGAGGTTCACACTTATTGTTCACACATGTAAATGGTAGTTTTGTTCACATTTAGGTAGTTTTTGTTTAATTTTTTTCGATTTTTCTGTCATTCCCTAATCACTTTATGTTTTTGAATCTGTTTTAATGTGTGCATGGCTAGGTGAATTTGTAAACATCTGAGTTATGCTTTGTTTTGTGCATATACTTTTGTATAGGTGATTTCTTATTAATACACATGCACAAATCATTTATGATGCATTTTAAATCAAATAATGCCTTGCTCAAGTTTCTTAGTTCTTGTTTGTACTTTTTGTGTTCTTTCCATGTATCTTTGTGATTCATGGAATAGGATCATAGGCCTTCTTTGACTATTTGAGCCTAAATTCTTTCTTATTATGTTGCCGCCAGCACCTAATATTGAGCCTTCAAGTTTCCTTTTCTTGGCTAGCTTAGGAAGCCCAAGGGTAGAGGTTAGGTAGTTTAGTTCTTGGATGATTTTTGTATTATTGTTAAAGTTGTTTAGTGTTGTACATTTGTGTTTCAGTGTTGTGTGTGCCAAGTCTCAAGTTTGGGCAGATTATCATTTGAAGGGAAATGAAGTTTATAATATTGGTGATGAAAGGCTTGAATAATGCAATTTTCATAAAAATCAAAAGCAATAAAAAATAAAAAATAAAAAAAAGGAGAAAAATGAAAGAAGAAAATAAAAAAAAATTGCAATTAGCAAAACCCTCAAAGCTTTTCATTCCCATTTCCTATGAACTCAAGAGACTCCTCTGCTACAATTGAATGACACAATGTTATTTTTCATTTTGTGGGTTTAGTGGTTTTATGTTTTTGGGTTGTTTATTATTGTGTTTATTATTTAGTATTGTGTTCTTGTGTTATAGGTTAGGTTGTTGTGTATGTGATGGTTGGGTAGACAACCTAAACCACGTTGTAAAACCATCACATTTCTTGTTGTTCTCCATCCTTGGACCTAAAGGCATTATTGAGCAACAAAAGACTTATTTGATTCCATGAATTGCTTATGTTTAGTTTTTGCTGCAATTTTACCATCTCTTGTGTTTATGTATGTTATGTTTTTTTTTTTTCCTTTTATGTTAGTGCATCTCTTGTATATATAATCTCTCATGTTCGTTTTTAAATTTATCCATCTCTTCATTGTGTTTCTCTTTGTTCCCATTTCTTCAGCTTAAGCTTGGTGCATTCAATTGTTTTGAATGTATTTGAATGATTTTCATCATGAACTCAAGAATTTTATCTATGCAAAACTAGTTCAAACCATTGCATTAGTCATGAGAAGATATATTTCTATGCATGCCCATTTTGTTGAAGCTTGTTCTTAACATGTGTGAATAAGGGGAATGTACTTTTTCTTCATGTTTGTGGGTGTCATTTCTGCAAACCCTCACGAGACTACAACTCGTCCACTAGGGGAAACCTAGGGGTTTAAAGGCTTATTGCATACGCTAAATGCAATGAGCTTTTGTTTTTATGCTAGTTCTTGCTAGGGACTAGCAAGGTTCAAGTTGGGGGGTGTGATTGCATCATATAATTTCATATTTAATATGCATTATTCACACCATGTTGTACAAACTTTAACCATTTATATTAGTGAATATATAGTTTTAATGTTTTTCATGTTTTTGCCGTTTTGTAGGTAAAATGCCATAAAGTATATGCTTTTGCATGTAAAAAGAGAGCTTGGATTCAAGCCTTGGAAGTCTTCAAAAGTCATGGGACTTTTATGACACACTTTTAAGTGTGTCTTGATGACTCGTATCAAATTTCAAAGCTAAATTCCAAATGGTTTGGGAGATATGGGCAAACGAAGTCAAAAAGTACAAAAAGCAACCAATTTGGGTAATTCTAAAAACTGATTTTTTTTTTCCAGATTGAATCAGACTATGAGACTACCATGGTTGGAAAGAAGACTTCTTAAGCTTCGCGTGCATATAAAGATCATCCAAATCCGACTCCAGACGAGAAAGATACAAGCATTTGAAGTTGGAGACATTTTCAAGCTTTTGGGCAGTTTTGTTCTATTACTGGTAATTGCGCTCCCTATTACCGGTAATTGGAATGTGGATGGAAGTGCAGCGAGAAACAGTTTTGCTCTATTATCGGTAGTAAGAAGCCCTACCACCGGTAATAGGAATTTTCAAGGAAGTGTAGGCCAGAAGCAGTATACTCTACTACCGGTAATAGGAAATCCTACTACCGGTAATAGGAACCGACATTGTCAAATTATGCTGATTTTTTATTCTTTTCAAGGGGTATTTTGGTCATTTTTGCTTCAAAGCTTATATAAGCAAAACAAGGCTTCTTCTCTACGGGGCTCCACTTCACTTCCTCTCCTCTTCCTCTTTTCTCCTCACTTTACTCCATTAGCTTAGGATAGTTTTAGGATTTTCATTTTTCTTGTTTTCTTTTAAAGTGTTTTAGATTAGTTTAGCTAGTTATTAGTTTATTTTCATTGTAATTTCATTTTCTTGTTTTATTTCATTGTATTAGAACAACTTTGAGTTATTTTCAGTTTATGCAATTTATTTTCATAGTTTTCAATTTCAAATCAAAGTCTTCAGTTTACTTTATTTTAAATCTGCGTACTTTCAATTCCATGAGTAACTAAGTTTTAAACAGTTGGGATTGATGGGGGATTCTTGATCTACATCTAAGGTAATGATTTTTTATACTATTTTCCTAGCTTAACAGATTTGGATATTGATGATAAACACATAATTTGCTCAGATGCACAAGGATTGGCTAGCTTTGACCATATGTATATAGACAGGGTTTCTTGGCACAGGTGGCACTTAGCGCTAAAAGCATTCCAAGTGTTTGTTAAAATGTTTGAATGAATGTTTAGCATCAATATCCTATCATCTTAAAGCAGAAATGTATTTATAGCTAAATCCTCCATCAAAAACCATTCTTCAATGGATCCTAGATGAGAATTCTGTTACAAATACTTTTAAAGTTAAATCTTCCGCCCAAACCATTCTTCAATGTAATTTGGGCGTGTAAATATTTTGGGTTTTTATTGCTAAATATCCCATCCAGACCATTCTTTAATGTACTCTGGATGTGTTTAAAAGTGTGAGAAATTAGAACCAAGGCTATGGACAAGTTGAACTCTAAATCCCAACTCATTTTATTTTAGTGTTTTAATATTCATTAACTTTCATGTGTTTAGCATAAACATCTCTCAAAATAAATCACATGATTTTTATTTCTTTTTCTCGATTCTGAACAATTTTCAAAGGGATTTGTAATTTTTCTCAACTCCCTATCCCTATGGAGATGACCATGGGTACTCCCATGAATTATTATGCTTGCAACAGATAGATCCTACTCTTGGGATTGCACTACACTTCTCACAGGCAAGCACATAACTTATTAGAGCCAACGAGTACCAATTACATCCTTATGGTCGAGGCTGTACGAGATACTATCAAATCCTAGTAACTTATGCATAAGACAGCTATGGTGTCTCATGTTTAAGGACTGCCAATTAAATGGACGTAACAAAAGAATATTCCTTTAACTTAATCTCCATAGGAACATTCTTGCAGATGATGTTCAGTGTACATATTTTATAATATGCACCCACAAATTAACTAAAGTGTTACTACACTGATAGGAAATACCACCTATCCTCCCATTGGAGTTAGTTTAAATCTGTGCTACTCTTAGTGGTTTATAAAAGGTCATCTTTAATAAACCTATGAGTAGGAACTCTTTAGAATAAATGTTTATGAGAAATATCAGTCTCTCTATCTCAACAGCTTGAGATGTATATTTCTCTTATCATTCATTCATGGACTTTTATCATATATATAATTAAATATACAAGACATGATATACCTTCTAATTATTATAATATGAAACTGATATACTCTTTACGATTGGTTTTAGGGCATATCTCTAACATCAACGGGTGTTGATCAGCCATTGGATGTGCGACACTTCAGCAACAGAGGTGATACAAGGCTGGGGTGCAAAACACATCTCATTGTTGTTGTTTTAAGGCTTACTAAAGGCCTTAACTGCATTTAGGGAGTTGAAACGGAGAGAGAGACTAAAATGCAAATGAAGACCGGGTGTTTTGGGGGTTTTCTTCCTAGAGCTTTTCTGCCATCTCTAGGGTTTTAGAGCCTTATTCTTCAATCTTCTATCTTATTCAGATGATTCACTTCACTAATCTCTCAATTAGTCTCTCAATCGCACACTCATCCATCCTCTGTTCTCTTGGTGGGTAAACTTCTCTTGTTTCATTTTGTTTAATTTTTTTGTTTCGTTTTTGATTTTTTTTTTTATTTTCTTCTTCCCTTCTTCTCTCCACCATAGCTAGGGTTTTAGAGTTTCTATAGCTCATAGTTAGGTTTTTTTTTTTTTCACCATAGTTAGGGTTTCTTTTCACCCTACCTCTCGTTCTTTATTTCTATCTTTCAGCAGTAATTTTTTTTGGTTTACACTAATTTGTAATCTCCTAGACTTTTCACAGTGTTAAATGATGGTGATTCAATACTACTATTACATGCTCTATATATGTAAAACGTGTCTTGTAAAATTCGATCCAGACCAGCCCGTTCACCCACCATGGCCGAGAAATGCTATTGTGATGCAACATCAAAGATCTGTTTCCTAAACAAAAAGTTATGTTTCCTACACACACACACAAAACCTTTTTTTTTTTCTTTTGCTTTAGCTTTTGTTCTTGTTTTTGGGGTCATTTTGTTACTCATCGTTCAAATCTGTTGCTGAGTTATGGGTGCGTTCGAATTTTGTGAGAATAGTAACTCTTCTCATCAATGTCTTATACATTCTTTTTTTATTTTTTTTGGTAAACAATGTCTCATACATTCTTCAAGAATTAACAAAGCTTCTCTCTCTAGCATTAACAAAATTCTTGATCTTGTTCTTTAAGCATGGAAAAAAAGAAAAAGAATTTGGGCAAGTAGATTAAAAAATTGACAACAGAATAGTTGACTATTGTCTCCACTAACGCATCTTAGTTGTTTGCTGAGCTTTAACTCCGTTAACGCCTTTTTAAAGTCCAAAACGACATTGTCAGTGGGCGTTTTAAGCCTTAGCTCTTGGATCATCCTTGTTGCTGAAGTGTTGCACATCACCTGTTGATCGAGTGTCAGATTAACAACAAATCCAAACTGCATTTTTAGATAACTATAGAGATGATAAATGAATAGCAAAATTTCATATGAAAAGTAGTTGTGGCAAAAGTTAGGAGGCCCAACTTTTACCACAATAACTACTTTTAGTATGAAAATTTGATATGTGAAGACATGATGTGAATATAATTTTAAAGAGATGAATGAAGAAATAATTTTCCAAAAGTGATTTTAGAGAAAGCTAATGCCAACAGGCCTTAATTCTATTAAGATGTGAGGGGGTAGCCGCCTCCTCTGGATCTTTTGTTTTTAAATTTTATATGCATAACTCTTTACAATTTTGAATTTGCTTTTTTTAATTTTTTTTACCCATTTTATTATACATTCTTATCATATATTTTTTATTGTTTCCCTCCATATTAAATCCCTAACCCCATTGCGAGGCCCCAATATCTCATTTCAACCCTTCCACGTTCAATTGATGAATAATAACATAATTGTATTAATTTATTGATAGGAATATTTGATAGCATTAATAATAAAGTCATCATACAACACTTTCAAAAGGTCGGTTGGACCTCGTCGAGGACTATTGTAAATATATTGAATTAAAATATATTTGATCAAATATCAATGAGTTATAAATTAATTTTTACAATTTTTTCTACCTCATAAAATAACACGATGAAGAATTTTTTTTTAATAAAAGCATTTTTATTTTTTGAATTGGGATAAAATACTAACAACCAATTAAGTTTGCGCCCCTCCTAGCTAATACATCCATTCTAGATGTATCTTTCTAATTCCCTGCCTGAATTAAATTTCTTACTTTGTCCTTGCTTATAAGTCTCTGCCAAACATAATTATTTTATACCACTAGGTCCATGGGTCTTTTTAATATAACAAATAAATAAAATGAATTTGGAAATCTTAGAGACCGACCTCATGGTATAAAATGGATTCTACAGTATAAAGCTTTAAATTCGAGGACTTTTGAATAATTTTCCTTAAAAATTTTAAGTATACATGGATATCTCGATTTGTGTGAGGCCCATACAAATCCGAACTTGTTTTAACCCTTTATCTCCAATGAGGGAACCACACCAAATCTATTCTGATACAATTATCACGAGTTCAAACTATCTTAATATATATATATATATATCCGAAGAAAAATGTTCTAGTGAGCATTTGCTGACTTTAAGCTAAAGTAAACAACCCTTGGATTGGAATCTTGAGATGAATCATTCATTAAGTGATTGGGAATCTAATGGCTTGTGTTTTTTGCTGACTTTAGTTAAAATCAGCATTTGCTGACTAGAACAATTCTCTATATCCGAATTAAAACACAACACATAGCCCATAGTCAAAGAGACATGCCACGGGACTATAAAATTAAGTGAGTGGCTATTAGTTGATGCATATATATAATTAAGAAGGCGGGTCATGTCTAAATTGATTGTGACATTAAAGGATTCAAAATTATTTTGAGTTAATTCCGGTTTACTAATACGAACTTTATACTGATTTTCAATCCAGACCATAAACTTTTTTATGATTTGATTTAGTACCAAATTAAAAGTAATAATTTCAATTTGAGCCACGCCGTGACTCCATCCGTCAAAATTGAAAGGTTTTTTGCATACTTTCAATTGCAACTTGAATAACTTAATTTGGTTTTGAAATGAAAAAGTTATATGCCTTCAAAGTTGAGAAAATAATAATTTAAGTTCAACATCTTTTATTTGGTAAGCCTATTTTGAATGATTATATCTTCCACATATGAACTCCAATTTAAGTGATTCAAGTTGCTATGGAAAGTCTTTATGGCATACTTTCAATTGCAACTTGAATCACTTAATTTGTCTTTGAAATGAAAAAGTTATAAGCCTTCAAAGTTGATAAAATAATGATTTATGTTAACGTTTTTTGTTCGGCAAGCCTATTTTGAAAGATTATATCTTCCGCATATAAACTACAATTTGAGTGATTCAAGTTGCTATGAAAAGTCTTTATGACATACTTTCAATTGTAACTTGAATCACTCAAATTGGCATTGAAACAAAGAAGTTACAAACCTTTAAAGTTGGAAAATTTTATAATTTTCTATAAAAAAAAAAAAAAAAAAAAGACTTGAAAAGATGTGATTTTTTATTTTCTCAACACATAGCCCATAGTCAAAGAGACATGCCACGAGACTAAAATTATTAAGAAGGCGGGTCATGTCTAAATTGATTGTGACATTAAAGGATTCAAAACTATTATTATAAAGTAACAATGAGAACATAAAGAAAAGGCTAAGGGCGAGGACAAGCCGTTTGTTTTCATCGTACATTTCAGATAGAAGGAATCTATAATGAATTAGTGTATGCACGTGAGGCTGTTTGTAAGCTTAACATAATTGATCTATAAAATAATAATAAAAAATAAAGGTGACAGGTAAGTGGGCAAATTAATTTTAATGAAAAAGTTAAAACATAAAGTATCCATGGCTTGATGTTTGATAATTTATTTATTTAAGGCGTTGTGGTGTAAGACATAATGAAGTGTTTTAATTGTAATATCGGCACTAGCTAGTAGAATATGATAGGATGAAAGAAAGTAAAGCTAGTGGAACATATTATTTAAAAAAAATGAAAAGAAAAATCAAAATACTAAATAGAATTGAAAGGAGAAAGTAAAGTGGAGCTAATTTTTAAATTTAAAATATAAAAAATAATTAGAGAGATGAAAGAAGTTAATTAGTAAAAGGAAAAAGTTATACGAACTAAAAATTTAAATAAAAAAAGAAAGAAAGAAAGAAAAAATTATGTATCAATTACGGATATAGGTAGAGAAGTTAGATGAGATCGTGTGTAATGAATAGATTGATAATATGGAAAATTTTAATTTGAATTAATTAGTTTGACCAATATTATAGACCATAGTATCATATCATTTTAAAGTTGGGTTGGAATGAATAAGAGAAATAAATGAATGAGACAAGAGAAATAAGGAGTAAAGACCAAAGTAAAATGTTACATTTGAGTACTGATAAATATTAATAATAATATATTTAATATTGGTGCATATGTATTAACAATGTGTGTATATTTATGGTCACCTTCCCCTTGCACCCTATTTTGACACCTATGTTTACATCTTGTTTTTAAAACACTACCTGTGATAAATATTTTGACGAACCGACCGTTGGATTCAATTCCTTCCTTATATACCAAAAATCATAATGATTCAATGGTTAGATTTCAAGAAATGTCACTATAGAACACTGTTATGTTTTTAATTAATAAAAAAATAATAGTTCTTCAAAATGATATTTTTCAAAAACTAACAGTTGGATCACTCCGATTTTTTTCATACATGACAAATATAAGATAAGTATCTAATCTAACGGTCGGTTTCTCAAAAATATTAGACCTACAATGGTATTTGAAAACAAGGTGTAAACATAGGTGTCAAAATAGGGTGTAAAGGGAACGTGACCCATATATATATATATATATATATATATATTACTTAATTGTAATATATATGGTAAATTAATTAATTTTGAGTAAAATCTACCAGTTGGGGCTCCAAGTTAATGAGACTAATTAAGCTTTGTCATTTTTGAAAGCATCATAATCAGGTCATGCACCTTCAATTAAACAAAATCAATTAAATGACTCCTCTACAGGGTATTCAACCTACTCTGATTTTTGCAAATTTTTCTAGCTTCTTTTTTATGTTCCTTAATTTTTCTGAGTTTTTTTTTTTTTTTTTTTTAATAAAAAACATATGATATTGAATTTATGTTGTTCACTTCATTATTAGGTCAAGACTATATATTGTGATTCGTTTAATTGAGATTATTAATTGATTGAATGACTCCTCTACAGGCACTAGCTACTAACTATATTCTAAGGGAATGGCCGGTGAGAAAAATGAAATTTATTTGTCAGATTCCTTGGCATGGTACTCTCTCTCTCTCTCTCTCTCTCTCTCTCTCTCTCTCTCTCTCTATATATATATATATATATATATATATATATATATATATATATATATTGTTTATTTGACATTTTACGTCAATAGTCCTAAGTTTTTGAAATATTACGTGAACGAACCCAATCTAAAGATAATTACATAAATATTTTTTTGGACCAAAATACCCTTATGTAGACAAAATAATAACCATTTTATCAAGTAAATGGTCAAAAGTCAAAAAAAAACTTTCCAAAAGTTTTGTTAACAATTCCCAATATTGCACTAAATATCCAATTTAATATATAATCTCTCATCCCCATAAATGAACAGAATTCCTAATTTAACAATGGATTCCAAATTAACATTGAATCCTCAATTTTATTAAGAATCTCCAATTTCCAACTCCAAACCATTACGGGGGACATGAAATGATGGACTTTAAATATTAATTTGACGTGTTGGGAATTGAGGATTATGTGTAAATCTGGAGATTCTGTGTAAAATTAGGAATTGAGAATTATAAGTAAAATTGGGGATTGGGGATTCTATACAAAATAAGAGATTATGTGTAATATTGAGGATTGGAGATTCTGTATAAAATTGGAGATTGTGGATAATGTGCAAAATTAAAAGTCAGTCAAATTTTGACCATTTAAAGAATATTTTGGTCCAAAAAAACAGTGATAGATTCATCTTCGTAATTATCTTTGGATCGGGTTCATTCACGTAATATTTTGAAAATTTAGGATTATTGACATAAAATGCCCTTTTACCCTAAGGTCGATTCCGTTGACCACATTTTGATAATAAACAAACATTACTTTAATCACTAACATATGGTTAAGTGTTGTGTCTCTTTAGAATCAAAGACAAATCTTGTTGGAACTTATCAACATATCTCAAGCAACACAAATGCGCAAATGTTCAAATCAAACGCTCATAAAGATCGTGAAGAACAATTTGAAGCCAAGCTCATGAAGATTCTCTTTAAAGATAAGTTGTATTAGGAACTATATGTAAGGCATCTCAAATTGTTTAACCTTGCATAGCTCAAAGACAAAATGTTTTAACTCATGTTACATTGGCATACATATCCTTGGAATCTAGTAAAATATTTTTAAAACTAAATCAAAAATGCTTTTGAACACTTAGTTAACTAGTTTATATATTGGAAGTTAATTTAGATTTAAGAACTTAGAAAAATGGCTTAACAACATATCTAGTCGACTAACCCAATTAGTCTAGTCGACTAACAATGATCCAGTAGCCATAATTTTGAGAAATCTTAATCTAGTCGACTAAACTTATAAACTAGTCGACTAACTTGCCTTCTAGTCGACTAAGTCTCTTATTCTAGTCGACTAAATGTAAGTCAGTAGCTAAGTTTTGTGAAGCAGTTAACTTAGTTGGCTAACTTTGTATTTCCAGTCGACTAAACGGTAAAGTTTTTCATAAGTATTTTAAAGGTACTAGTCGACTAAACCCTTTGTACTAGTCGACAAATTGTGCCCGGGAAACTTGAATGCTTTAAATTTTTAGTCAGTAGTCGACTAACTTCCTTGGTCTAATTGACTAACTCCCCTGCAAAAGCAAAACGACTAATTCCTTTTATAGTAAGCTGAGCATTAATTGCTCCCTGCTGCTTTTCTATTATCCAATCAGATTCAAGAGACTTGCAACGGCCATTTGAGACCAAATGCATTATAAATAGAGGTCTTGCTCTCATTTAATGCTATTAATCTATCATTGTTAAGAGCATTCATTGTGAGCATTCGTCATTCAAAAGTTTTCTTGTGAAAAATCTCTTTAGCTATCTTTGTTAATCATTTGAGAAGCTATTAGTTTGAGCTTGTACTTGTGCAAATCAGCTTGTTGAAGCATTTATTGTATCAAACACAAATCTTTGTTGTATTTCTTGTAAGCTAAGGGTTGGGTGATAACCCTTGTGAAGCTTGGAATTTGTTGGTCAAATTCAAGCTTGAGAAGAAGTGCTTTGTTAGCATTGGTTTGATCTCCACCGAAAGTGAGATTGGTTGAGTGCTCTTGGTGAGTATTAGTTTAATATTCACCGAAAACAATTTTGAGTGTTCTTGGTGAGCATTGGTTTTATCTCCACCGAAAGTAAGATTGGTTGTAAATGTTTCACCACTTTGAAGGAGTGATCCATAGTAGTGGATTGAGCAATCCTTGGGCTTGGTGCTTAAGGCGTGGACGTATGCGGGGTCCAAACCACATTAAAATCGTTGTGTTTGATTTCTCTCTATCTCTCTCTCTTATTTCTAATTAAGTTTTATTTATTTGTGCTTCCACTATATTAATTGGACCACAATTTTTATTTGGTAATATTTGTTTAAAATTTTTGAAAACCCTATTCACCCCCATCTAGGGTTATATAACTTGGGACAACACCATTCTTTATTTTATTAATTTTAAATTATTGTTTATTTACTGTGACAACTGATGTGATTGTACCGTATTAAAACAAATAAATATATAAGTTGATATGATAATTGATACGACATGTTATGTTAAATGTTACATCGATCTACAATAGAATAAAGATAATGAAAAGGGGAATAATGATCTAATCATCATTTGCTAACTCAAAAAAATAATTAGCAAATACTTAAATGACCGTTAGATTATTTAAGTGACCTAGATCATCACTCAAATTGTAGAGATCTAACAGTCATTTGAATGCATGTTGATTTAACCAAAATCAGCATTTGCTGACTTGATCATTTCTCATGAAAGGGTTTCCTACTTGAATTTACTTGATCTTCTATTTTTAGTAAATGAAAATCGAAACCTACCACGCAACCACAACAAAGATATTTTAATGGTTGTTCAAACCATGAGAAATTGGGTGTATGTTCCTTCCGCCATCATGGCTTCTTAATTACTTGGGCATGGCTTTCATCTCAGTTTGTAGAGAGTTTGTGGTTTTTGTTTTTTTTTTTTTGTTTTTTTTTGGTATTGCATTAAGAAATATCATGTGTCAGCTTGCACGTACCAAATTAATTTGCCTTCCCGATTTAGTCAAATGCAGGCCATCCACGTTGGAATAAGGGAATTCATAAGAAATAATTTTAGTAACCTAACTTCAAAAGGATGCCAATTTTTGATCCGAGACGTCCCAATTGATGGTTGGTCCTAGGACCACTTAGAGAATTACTTGGAGTTAATTAGTTTGTAGGGTTTGAAAGTTGAGTGTGGATGCTCAAAAAAGAATACTATTACACGTGTGAAACAAGGACATGCACTACTAGGTGCGTCCAAATTGAAAAATATTCGAAAACTAAAATAGTGATTGAAAGTGTTAATGGGTATAACAAATTAACTCACCTTGAAGACTTCTGTGGGCTAAATATTACCTTAACAAGGACATTGGGAAGCTTCCACTCCATATCCAACCTAGCAGTCAAAATCAACCACATCTACACGCATGTGAACAAAGTGTGACTTTTAGGTTTAGGTTAGGAAGATGTTAAATGAGTAGCCTTTGCTTGCTGTGTTTTTGACCTACCCAAAAATACAAAATAAAAGACAAAATAAAATTCCTACTTTTAGGTTTCAAAATTCCTTAAATTACGTGATTTGCTAGTTCAGTGATGGAGCCACAAAGGGACTAGTGGGTAAAATTTATTATTTTATTTTAATTTTTTATTTGAAATTTATTTTATTTACAAATTTTAATTTCTCTTATGATTTTTTTTTTTTCGAAAAGACAAAGCAGAGCATAAGGCATATATAGATGCGACAAGGGCACTGCACCCATGAGAATTTTCTTTTGTCCCCTCAATTGATTTTTATTTTCTCATTTTGCTCACACAAAAAATCTTTTATTTTTATTAACTTTAGTTCTAGTATATATAGTTTGCAATTCCTTGTTTAATTAATTCCTCGAATCATTCAATAATTCATGAACAGTTCATACTTCATATAAAGTTTTTATATTTATTGCAAGTTCAAAAGTGTTCTTTGAGCTTGTTATAGTTAATTAGAAAAACAATGTATATATATATAGAGTCTCGATTTAATAAGTATTCGTTGACTTTTGCGAAAGTCGGCATGAAACTCATAAGGAATTGTGCGATGCATGTTTTGAGAATCCGATCATTAGATTAAATACCCTTGTTATGGATATCATGTCCATAAAAAATCAGTGTTCCAATGTAGGCATCTCAATATACAAACCATGAAAAATTCTAATTGGTGAAAACTATCACAGTCTTTCTCAGTGACATATATGAGAAACCGACTGTTGGATCACTGTGATTTTTGGCATGCCTGACATACATATATATAGTATTTAATCCAACGGTGAGTTCTTTAAAATATGTATCTCATAATTACCTATGAGTTTCATACTGACTTCCGCAAAAGTTAGCATGTGCTAATAGGATTATATATATATATATATATATATATATATATATATATATATATAAAGCATTCAAGTCAAATCATATCTCAATCTATTCCATGAGAGCAAATTCCTGATTCTGCCTATACTTGTCATAACTTCTTTTATCATTAACTAAATGACAAAAATAAAAATAAAAATAAAAATATAGAATATGAGAAGAACTATAAATACCAGTCCTAACCTGGTGAATTGAATTGAGGAATATTTTGGTGGGATTTTATTTCTAATTGTAAATTTTGAGTCAAATCTTCTAGATGGGGTTCCAAGTTAATGAGACCAAGACTACTCATCCATTCCATCTCCTACACTAATAAGAAGATACTATAAATATTATAAATACTCCTCATTATCTCTAAAATTTGAAAATATTTTTTGGAGTTTACTGCAAAATTTTCCTAATAAAACAAGAAGATACTACGAATACTATAAATATCAGTCCTAACTCCATAAATCTAATTGTAAATTTCTAGTTGAGGAATATTGTGGTAGGATCTTATTTCCAATTGTAAATTTTGAGTCAAATCTTCTAGATGGGGATCCAAGTTAATGAGACCAAGACTCATCCATTCCATCTCCTACACTAATCAATAAATAAGATTTGGAAACTCAATGTGGTCCATAGAAGTACTGTCATCTTGTAGCTCCTCATCAGACAATGACTCTCTAGTCTCTAGCTACTAGAGACTACAACCATGTCCATACAAATTAAATTCTATGTCTCCTCTTCATGATTTGACTATATATGAGTTCACTGCAAATATATGTATATGGGAGAGAACTGAAAATAAATGCCCTACCCCTTCGGATTGGAGTACTCATACTTCCATATGTTCATAGACTTTCAATAGATCATTACTACAAAAATGAATTTTTTTTTTTTTGAAAAAATTACAGTTTGGCCCTCTAAACTATAGCCCGTTTTTAAAATTGTCCTCCTGTGGTATCAATTGAAGCAATGTACTCCCTGAACTATTGCTCATTTTCAAATTACACCCTTCTCGCAGTTAGCCATTTGTATTTTTGGACTGAAAAATGACGTTATACTTATTATATTTTTACGCAGTAATTATTCTGAATTGCCAATGGATTTACAAGCATATCGGTGAAGTTTCATGATTTTTCTCAATATATTCTATTTATTATAAATTTTATTTATTGTATATAGAAAATAATTCATAAAAATTAAAATATATTGAGAAAAATCATGAAAATTTAGTGATATACTTATAGACACATTAGCAGTTTAGGATAAATAATACACAAAAAAAAAATAACAAGTCTAATATAATTTTTATCAGACATAAAGGGATAATTTATTACATTAAAATAGTTCAGCGGCACATTGCTTCAATCGATGGCACAAGGGGCAATATAAAAAGGTCTATAGTCCAAGGGGGCAAATTGTAATTTTCTCTTCTTCTTCTTCTTTTTTTTTCTTTTTTAATTCTTTTCTTCTGTAAAACCATAGGAAAACACACGTGATATGAGTGTTGGATATAGAAGGCCAAAGTCCAATACACATCTCAAAAGTTCTGGGAGACATTGCTTCAATCTTGTAGTGCACTTTATTATTAGGCCAAGATGATTCCAATTCCTTTTATTGAGATTATTAATAGATTTAACGACTTCTCTTGAGCAACTAGACTTCTCTTGAGCAAATAGCTGCTAACCATATCCTAAGGGAATGGTGAGAAAAGTGAAATTTATTTGCTAGATTCCTTGGGAGTGTTGCTGAGTATAGTGTTTATTTTATCATATCTAAATCTAAACTACTGTTATTTGTCATGACAAGTAATGTGATAGAATAAATACAATAATTGATATAATAATTGATGTGACATATTATATTAGGGTCTGTTTACTTCGTGCAAATTTTCACAATTTTCATTTTTATTTTCAATAAAAACAGAAAACGACCTAAAAAACGCGTTTACTTGTAAAAAAATAAAAACTATTTTCAAGAAAATGAATTCAGTTTTTAAGAAAATGTGAAAACATCAAAAAGACGTTTTTGTATTTTCACAAAAACTGAAAACAAGGATTATATCATGGCAATGCTTATAAACATGGAAAAAATATGTAAACCAACTGTAAAACCAAAAAGTGAAAATAATAAAACATATAGAGATAATATATAGTTTTAGTAAACACATTTACATCATTTTTAGATTTTGAAAACAGTTTTCTTTTTTGCAAAGTAAATGCATTCTCTAAATTTTGAAAATTGAAAATGAAAACCATTTTTTAAAAATTTTCATAGAAAATAAAAAATATGATAATTTTCATGAAGTAAACAGGCCCTTAAATATTACGTCTCATAATTATAAAGTAAATATGATGAAAAATGCGACTTAATTATTTACAAAATTTTCATTCCAACCACAATGCTTTCATACTTGATCTATTATTTTTTACTTTTTATTAAATAAAAATAAAAATGAAAACCCATTACGCAACCCCCCACAAAGAGACTTTAATGGGTCTTCAAACCACGAGAAATTGGGTGTATATATATATATATTCCTTTTGCAATGATCCCATCTCGATCAGTTTGTAGAATGCAAGTGGGTACTCAAAGATCGATATATAGGTTAATATATTGCATGTGTGAAACAAAGACATGCACTAGTAGGTGCATTCAAATTGAAAAAGATTCAAAAAGAAAATAGTGATTAAATTGAAAGTGTTACGGGTACAACAAACTCACCTTAATTGAAGACTTTGAATTAAGTAGGCTAAATATTACGTTAACAATTAAGGACTTTGGGAAGCTTATACTCCACTTCCAAGCTAGCAGGCAAAATCAACCACATAGGACGAACTGGATTTCATGTAATAAAGATACTAGTAGTCATCCCGTGCAATGCGCGACAATTATAAAAACTCAATCCTATGATCCAAATTCATTATTTCATCCACTATCAAGTATCAACAGTCTTAATTTTAAAATATCAAATACTACTGGCTAACCTTCCAAAAACTCATTTTATAAGAAAAAAATAAAAGGAAAAATAAAAATGCTTTTTGAATACAACCATGTGACTTCCATTTTAAATTGAAGATGATCGTATATATAGTCTAAAGAATATAGTATCCACTTATAATCTGAGCTAAATCTCCAAAGAAAGCCTTTTTTTTTCTTTTTATAAAATTCTAAGAACAACATCTTTGACTAAAAAGCCATATTTTATATTAGAGATAGAGAATAAGATATCAAGAAACAAAATGCAGAGGAGAAACTGAAAAAAAAAAAAAAAACGAAAAGAAAAAAGAAGACAACATATATAGAAATAAAGAGAAAAAGAAGAAGAGAAGACGAATATTTGGGTTGATTAGAGAGAGAAAAAGATACCAAGAAACAGTAACGTGCAGTACTGGAAATAATTTATGGTATCAAAACTGGGGAAAAAAAAAACAAACAAACATATATACAAATAGAAGGAGATTAGGTAGGAAGAAGAAGAAGCAAGTCAGAACTAAAAAAATATATATATTTATTATAGAGACAGAGAAGAAGAACATGCCTCTAAGGTGGTCCGTGGAGAGAAGAAGAATTGGTTTAAAAAACTATAGAGAGAAGAAGAAGAAAAAAAAATCCTAGCATTGATATAAAATTCATGTAGGAACGACTGATGTGAAAAGAAAAATTAAAAAAAAAAAAAATTAATGAAAATAGAAACCATACAATGCAACTCTAATTTGATATAAATGGAAAGTCAAAATTGGGGAATAAAATCAAATCAAATACGCATTAAAATAAAATAAACTATGACATGAACCAATAAAAAAGATGTAAGAATAGTGAATTAAGGAGAGAAGACAATGAAGGAGGGAAGGCCTTTGAAAGCCGCCACGTAGGACGAATTGGGTTTTATATAATAAAGATATGATCGGATAAATTTATTTGAATGAGTAAACTTATGAAATTTATCCATTTATTTGTCAAAACATGCTATCAAAAAAGGAATTTTTAAAAAATAAAAATAAAAAATGATATCGAAAATTTCTTAGATTGTGGATGAAATAGTAGAAAATTAAAAAGAAAGAAAGAAAACTAGCTATCATCACAACAATGTGAAAAGGCATAAATTGAAATTGAAATTTAAATATATTATAAATATCAATAACACAAAAATCGTGGGAGAAATATGTGAAGAGTATTGCAATTCATGTTCTCTGTCGTCTATAGTTTTATCAATTATAGAAATAAAAAATCAAATAAAGTTAAATTGAGACCTCAAATCAGTCTTGACTATTGTTATCTAATCATGATGGATGAATTTTCAAAGAGAAGATATTAACTAAATGATTTAAATATCATTAAAATAAACTACCCATTAATTATTAGGCCGTCGATGTTCAATGGTGGATTCAAAAGAAGATGTAAATCTATTCGGAAGTGAAAAAATGGTACTCCAATAGTGGATTTAAAACTGGATGCAATGTTTTCCTAACCAAGACAAGAAGATCCTATAAATAAATATTATAAATAGTCCTCATAATTTCTAGAAGTTTGGTACATTTTCGGAATTTACTGGAAGTTTCCCTTACCAAAACAAGAAGATACTATAAATATTACCAGTCCTAACCTGGTGAATCGAATATTTGAGGAAAATTTTGGTGGGATTTTACTTCTAATTGTAAATTTTGAGTCAAATCTTCTAGATGGGGTGAGACCAAGAGCTCTCATCCATTCCATCTCCTACACTAATAAGAAGATACTATAAATATTATAAATACGTACTCCTCATTAATTATCTCTAAAATTTGAAAATATTTTTGGAGTTTACTGTAAAATTTTCCAAACAAAACAAGAAGATACTATGAATACTATAAATACCAGTCCTAACACTGCAAATCTAATTGTAAGTTTCTAATTGAGGAATATTTTGGTGGGATCTTATTTCTAATTGTAAATTTTAAGTCAAATCTTCTAGATGGGGATCCACGTTAATGAGACCAAGACACATCTATTCCATCTCCTACACTAATAAACAAATAAGATTTGGAAACCCAATGTGGTCCATAGAAGTAATGTCATCCTCCTCATCAGGCAATGACTCTCTAGTCTCTAGCTACTAGAGACTACAACCATGTCCTTACAAATTAAATTCTACGTCTCCTCTTCATGATTTGACTATTTATGAGTTCACTGCAAATATATGTATATGGGAGAGAACTGAAAATAAATGCCCTACCCCTTCGGATTGGAGTACTCATACTTCCATCTGTTCAAAGACTTTCGATAGATCATTATTACAAAAATGTTTTCTCTTTTTTTTTTTTTTGGAAAATTACAGTTTGGTCCCTGAACTGTAGGCCTTTTTTAAATTGTCCTCCTATGGTATCGATTGAAGCAATGTGCCCCTTGAACTATTGGTCATTTTCAAATTATACTCTTCTCACAGTTAGCCATTTGTATTTTTGGACTGGAAAATGGCGTTAGGCTTGTTATTTTTTTATGTAATATTTCTTCTGAATTGCTAATGGATTTACAGGCATATCGGTGAAGTTTTTAAATTTTTTTTTTTTTTTAGGATTTGAATTCGTGTAGTGCACTTTGATTATTAGGCCAAGATGACTCCAATTCCTTTTATTGAGATTATTAATAGATTTAAGACTTCTCTAAAGCAACTAGTTGCTAGCCATATTCTAAGGGAATGGTGAGAAAAGTGAAATTTATTTGCTATATTTTTCGAGAGTGTTGCTGAGTATAGTGTTTATTTTATCATATCCAAACTTCTGTTATTTGTCATGACAAGTAATGTGATAAAATACATACAATAATTAATGTGATAATTGATGTGATATATTATATTAAATGTTACGTCTCATAATTATAAAGTGAAGATGATGAAAAATGCGACTTAATTATTTACAAAATTTTAATCCCAACCACAATGCTTTCATACTCGATCTTTTATTTTTTACTTTTTAGTAAATAAAAATAAAAATCAAAACCCACTATGCAACCCCCACAAAGAGACTTTAATGGTTCTTCAAACCATGAGAAATTGGGTATATATATATATATATATATATATATATATATAGAGAGAGAGAGAGAGAGAGAGAGAGAGTCCTAATCTTATCAGATATACCTCATTTTAACTAAAATCAGGTAAGAACACAAACCATTGGACTCTCATTCACTTAATGCATGATTCATCACAAGATTTCAATCCAATAGCTCATGGGTCTTAACTAATTTTAATTAAAATGAGGTATCCCTCATAAGAATATATATATATATATATATTCCTTTTGCAATTATCCCATCTCGATCAATTTGTAGAAATTAATGCATGTGGGAACTCAAGGATAGGTTAATATTGCATGTGTGAAACAAAGACATGCACTAGTAGGTGCATTCAAATTGAAAAAGACTCAAAAAGAAAATAGTGATGGAATTGAAAATGTTACGGGTAAAACAATGCAAACTCACCTTAATTGAAGACTTTGAATAAAGTAGGCTAAATATTATCAATTAACAGGGACATTGGGAATTGAAGCTTCTACTCCACTTCCAACCTAGCAGTCAAAATCAACCACATCTACACGTATGTGAACAAAGAGTAACATTTAGGTTCAGCTTAGGAAGATGTTAAATGAGTAGCCTTTTCTTGCTAGCTGTGTTCTTGTCTATTTAATTGGCCCTATATACGTTTCCCAAAAAAAAAAAATCCTAATTTTAGGTTTCAAAATAAATTCATAGTGACCCTTCCTAAAATTACGTGATTTTCTAGTTAGGTGATGGAGCCACTAAGGGGGACAATGGCTCACATAATACAACTTGTAACTTTCATGAATTTATAAATTTCTTCCTATGATATATATATATATATATATATATATATATATATATATATATATATATATATATTATTAATTGGATTAACCTACTAAAGGCCGGGAAGACATGCATGACATGTATAAGTATAATATCTAAATTAGTCCAACGATTAATTTTTCAAAATAAGCGTTCTATACTTATCCATGGACTTCATGCTTATATAAGATATATATAAGTATATGTTGACTAGATCGGCACTGTATCTATATATATACTTAGGAAAAACGAAAACTAAAGTTAATAAAAATAAAAGAATTTCGTGGGTGAGTGTTTTGTGTGTATATTTGCCTTATGTTCTCCTTTGTCTTACAAAAAACAATCATAGGAAGAAATTTGTAAATAATAATATAAATTTATATACAAAATTAAAAAAAAAAAAATTATAAATTGTGTGGAAGCCACTGTCCACAGTACTGGTCCCTTAATGGCTTCATCACTGAACTAGAGAAAATCACATAATTTATGGAAGGGTCGTTATGGGTTTTTTGAAACCTAAAAGAATTATTTCTTTTTGAAAGATAATTAAACTTAAGAACTCTATCCATTTGTTTGTCAAAACGTTCAATCAAAAAAGGAAAAATTAAAAAAATAATAATTTCAAAAATTTCTTAGATTGCCGGCTGATAAAATATTAAAATCATACAAATATATATATATATATATATATATATATATATATATATATATATATATATATATATATTGTTTGAAAACTATGATCACAACAATATAAAAAAGACATAATTTGAAAATTTAATAAGATAGTCATAAACATATTATAAATAACAATAACGTACACAAAAATCATGGGAGAAAGATGCAAAGACTTTGGCAATTGTTGCTGGTGTCATGCTCTCTGTTGCCTATAGTTTAAGCAACTATAGAGCTATAGAAATAGAAAATAAAATAAGCTAGGTTAAATTGAAACCTCAAATCAATCTTGACTATGTATTGTTATCTAATCACGATGGATTAATTTTTTTTAAAAGAGAGTATTTTTATATTTTTTATCTTCAATATTTAAACTTTCAATATATATATATATATATTATTAGTATTAGTATTATAATAAACTGTATTAGAGCATCTCCAATGCAAAAGTCAAATTTGGCATCCCAAAAAGCACTAGTTGATGCCAAATTCTAAGCCCATTCTTTGATGCCAAAAAAGTCAAATTTGGCATTCCTTGATGCCAAAAGGCCAAATTTGACATCCCAAAGTGCCAAATTTGGCTTTTTGGGCTCAATATATATATATATATATATTGTATTATAAGTATTATAATAAACTGTATTAATTAAATAAAAAAAAAACAACTTGTAATTTTGAAAAGCTTCCACTTAATTAGGTCCCAATGTGTGACTGTTCATGCAAGCCAACTTGGGGAAAAAAAAAAACAGTAATAATGATATAGAGAAGCAAATTGCATGTAAAATAGCAAAAAAATAAAATAAAATATCGCATATTTTACTTTTTTCAGTTTAGTTTCGGAGTTGGGGATTGGGGATTCTTAGTAAAATTGAAGATTCTGTGTTAATTTGAAAATTGTGGATCCTTTGTTAAATTGGGGATTCTGTTAATTTTTGGGGATTGGGGATTATATATTAAATTGGGGATCAGTGCAATATTGGAGATTATTAACAATGGGTCACCTTCCCCTTAAAACCTATTTTGACACTTATGTTTACACCTCATTTTCTAAACACTACCTATAATAAAGATTTTGACAAACCAACCGTTGGATTCGATACCTTTCTTATGCATGTCATGGAGGCCAAAAAATCATACTGATCCAATGGTTAGATTTTAAGAAATATTACTATAAAAAAATATTATGTTTTTAATTAATTAAAAAATAATAGTTCTTCAAGATATTTTTCAAAAACTAACGTTTGGATCACTCTGATTTTTTTCATAAGTGACAAACATAAGATAAGTATATAATCTAACGGTCGATTTCTCAAAATATTCGATCTACAATGGTATTTTGAAAACGTTGTGTAAACATATGTATTAAAATATGGTATAAAGGGAACGTGACCCGTTAACAAAAATTTTGAAATTTTTTTTTACTTTTCACCATTTACTCGGTAAAATGGTTATTATTTTATCTACATAAGGATATTTTGGTTCAAAAAATATATTTAAATAATTATCTTTGGATTGGATTGTTCCTAGAACTTAAGGGCCTATTTACTTCGTGAAAATTTTTACAATTTTTATTTTCTGTGAAAATTTTTTAAAAACAGTTTTCATTTTCTTTTTCAAAATTTAGAAAATGTATCTACTTTGCAAAAATTAAAACTGTTTTCAAAATCTAAAAATAGTGTAAATGCATTTACTAAAACTATATATTATCTCTATATGTTTTCTTATTTTTATTTTTTGGTTTTACAGTTAGTATACATATTTTTTTTCTATGTTTATAAGTATTGTCACAATATAATTCTTGTTTTCAATTTTCTGTGAAAATAAAAAAAATATATTTTTGATGTTTTTACATTTTCTTAAAAATTGAATTCATTTTCTTGAAAATAGTTTTCATATTTTACAAGGAAACACGTTTTTTAGATTTTTTTCTATTTTTATCGAAAATAAAAATAAAAATTACAAAATTTTCACATAGGATTATTAAAGTAAAATCAGCTAGATTCTTAAACATGCTTTTTTTTTTTTGTCAAAAGATTCTTAAAGATGCTTGGGAGCATGTTTCTGGTCAAAAGATTCTTAAAGATGCTTGGGTAGCTTATTAATGTACACCAGCGCAAAACCCAACTCCTGATATTCCCTTCTTCAATGAAGACTTTATGCTTAGTACTATCAGTAATGGGTCTTTAGTCTACAGCTGTCTAAATTAATTATAAGAAACTTACATAATATTTCTCTTCCTAACTTTTTAATTTTCAACTCTCTCACGTGGATTGGGACCTCAATTCATTTTAAAAATTTAATAGGGATGGTCGTGATGTCGACTCAGCAGTATTATATAAATATTAAGAAAAATATATAGGTGTTTTTTATTTATTTATTTATAAATATAAGAGGATATTTAAGTAATTTAATCATAATTAAATAAGAAGGTTATTTATTTATTTATTTATTTATAAGTTTCTTAGATTTGTTATATTCTTGTACTAGTTAACAAAACCATCTCGTCTATGATTTTTAGTAAGTTAGAAAGATTGACCAGTCCCTTCGTATAATATTAACCATGCATATCATCAATATCTAATACTAGTGGGAAGTTGAATAATTCAAATGGCAGACAAGATAGTGTTCAAAGGTTACAGTTTCTTCTCATTAATTTTAGTTCAAAATTTCCATTTGTGGCTTTTGACCCTTTGTTCTGTCTCTTTCTTGCTTGGCCCCTCTCTCTCTCTCTCTCTCTCTCTTACATTCAAATGCACAGTTCCGATCCTATCGGCTTACACGTATTTAATAGATAATTGTGAGATGTATATTTTGAAAAACTAATCGTTGGATTAGATATTATATTTATGGATATCATGTATGCAAAAAATTACAGTGATCCGATGTCAATATCTCAAAATGTAAATTATGAAAAAATCCTACCGCTGAAAACTATCACGATTTTTCTCGGTAACATATTTAAGAAATCGACTGTTGAATTACTGTGATTTTTGGCATGTATGACATGCATAAGTATAATATTTAATTTAATTGTGAATTTTTTAAAATATATATTGCATAATTACTTATAAATTTCATGCTTGCTTTAATTAAAATAAGCATATGCTGACGGGATCATTTTTCATCATATGGATCCTAAACCCTCCATCCTGCTTTAACCTCAACCACTGCTTGGAAATAGTGTTTTGTTGCTTGCTTATGTATGATGGATTTAAAGACCGAAGAAAACAGAGAAATTAGGTTGTCGTTTTTCCTCCACCTTCGGTATGTGGCAATCCCATCTAGTCAGCATATGCTTTTATATATATATATATATATATAAAAGTATAAAGTTTATAAATAATTGTAAGATGCATTTTTTGAAAAACTGACCGTTGGATTAAATACTGTACTAATGGATGTGATGTATGCCAAAAATTACGGTGATCCAATGGTCAGAATTTCAAAATATAGATATGAAAAGTTATGACCGCTGAAAACTATCATAATTTTCTCAGTGAGAATTCCAAAAAACTGACCTTTGAATCACTGTGATTTTTTGGCAGACTAGACATGCATAAGTATAGTATCCAATACAATGCTCTGTTTTTTAAAATATGTATCCCACAATTATCTATGAATTTCATGCTTGTATAAGCATATGCTGATTTGATGATTTATGTGATACGTGGGTTTGTATATAAGCTTATGTATCACAAGTTAATTTATTCTATTTCTATTAGGTATATATGCAAGATGACATGTTCCACCTACAATATGGTTAATATATATTATGTAAGATATATATGGTTAGAAAAAAAGATTGATGAATCATCCTCTCGCAGAAAATGAAATTAATTAATTAGGATAATATGAAATTAATAATTGCCAAACAGTATGTCTATTTGGAGTCTTATCGACCGTTGGATTGAGATCGGATGGGACGTAAATCTTTGACCCGGCCAGCTGTTATGCATTGACCGAGTATAGCTAGGATGATGGTATGTTGGTATGATTCTCTGGCCAGTCAAAAAGTCACAGTCTAGAAGGCCAGAACCACTAATTGCAATATATTTAAAAAAATAATAAAAATTTCATGATGCATGCACATACTAACATCCTGTACGTGCATGCATTCAAACTCAAGTTGCATCACAATTTGGAATCAGATTCAAGTTGGTTTTTTTTTTTTTTTTTATTAAAAAGAAAAAAGAAAAATGAATCGATACTGAGGTGAAAAGAGATGATTAGTCTGACTGACTTTAGAACAAATTTGGCCATTTTTCTAAAATGTTGGGCGTAAGCTAGAGCTGGAAAATTTAATATATCGTGAACAAATTTTTTGATATTTGTCAAATTGAAATATTGGGAAATTGGTTCATTTTGGATGTGGTTCAAATTAGAGTTCGGTAGAAAACTAAGGGCTTGTTTACTTCGTAAAAATTTTCGTAATTTTTATTTTTAATAAAAATAGGAAACAGTCTATAAAATGCGTTTACTTGTAAAAAAATAAAAACTATTTTCAAGAAAATGAATTCAATTTTTAAAAAAACGTGAAAACATCAAAAAGACGTTTTTTATATTTTTACGAAAACTAAAAACAAGGATTATATCGTGGCAATGCTTATAAACATAGAAAAAAATATGTAGACCAACTGCAAAACCAAAAAATAAAAATAATAAAACATATAAAGATAATATATAGTTTTAGTAAATGCATTTACACTATTTTTAAATTTTGAAAACAGTTTTAATTTTTGCAAAGTAAACATATTTTCTAAATTTTGAAAACTGAAAACTGAAAACTGTTTTTAAAAAATTTTCACAGAAAATAAAAATTGTAAAAATTTTCACGAAATAAACAGGACCTTAGGGTTTGATCTCATAATCATGATCTTCATTAAACAATATTTATTATTAATTTTGAAATAAATTTATGGCCTAATTTATACTATTTGTAGATTCAATATTGGTCTTATTTATGTTTGAGAATTAGTCGAAATGAAGGTTTATATATCTAGTTGGCACAGAACTAATTGCAAATTAAAAACTAATTGATATTATAAATAAATAACAATTTTTATTTTTATTTTTTGCTTTTACGATCGACCCTGTAATGATTAGTATTTCAGATTTAATCAAAAAATAAATTTATTTGCTATTTTTCATGCAAAGAAAAATAAAATCTCTGTTAATTGAAAAATTTTGCGTCTCCCATGATTATAATTATAAGATGATTGAATGCATTTGCAAAGTAGTAATTGATGTAATGTTGCATAATTTTTTAAAAAAATTTGCCATTATTCAATGTATTGGTCCTGCAAAAGTAGGACTGAATGAAGTGATTGGGCAATGTTCGATAGCCTTATATGGGTATTGAAACTATATAGTGGATTATCTTTATGAGTCCTTTTTACCATGGTATATAAATGGCATACTTGACAAGTAAACCAATGAGAGTTGGCCTCGCAGTAAACAGGTGAGTTGTAAACCTAAATATCTTGGGTTTGAAATCAGTTAAACTCTCTTGATTAGCCACCAATCAGTTTGAACATTATACGATTCCATAGGAAGGTAGTTTTGTATGAAAAGTAGTAATTAGTTGGACTCTAACAGCTCAGATATCTCATTATTTGGAAAAAATAAAAAATAAAATAAAAAAAGACTCATGAGAAGTGAGGGTGAGAAAACAAATTGTTCATTAATTGAGTTATGTTGATTTTTCTTCCTATATATATTAATGCTTCCTCATGAACCTTGTGACTAACATTAAACACTCCCTCCCTTCTGTCTCTCTCTCTCTCTCGTCTCTACCATTGCCCCTCATCACCTCTTTCTATCTCTCACACACACACACGCACATTTCCTTTTCAACTTATGTGGGGCGGATTCAAACTTCAAAGACATTAACAAATAATTTTCATTGGGTGGGTCAGTTTGACTGTATTGATAAATTTGGAGAGGGTGGGGGGTCCATTTCTAAAATTATTCTATATTATTATTAGTTCCAATCTCTCACCCTTTCATTAGGATAAGCCCCATTTTTTGCCCCATCTCTAGTGTTTTTATCTTGGTGTTCTCATCTGATTCCTCCAACTAAGATTGCACTCTTGCAGTTTCCTTCTCTCTCTCTCTCTCTCTCTCTCTCTCTCTCTCACACACACACACACACTCAATATATCTCAGGAACTTCCTCACTCTGCCAGCTCTCCTCTGCTTCCCCTGCCAGTATGGATTGGTAGTCCTAATCTTTTTACTAATGTTTTCCAATCACTTCCTCTTCTTTGCTTGCATTTTTCCTTTTTGTCCTTCCATTTTCTATTGATACCTCAGTCTCACTTCTCAATCTCATGTCATTTCTGGAATCTAGATTGAAAACCCACTTCCAAGAGACCTTACCTTTTTCCTTTTTTCTTATGCCATTGTTTTCAATTGCTTCCAAAACTTTTTCTTTCAAGACCACCCACATCTTCAATTATATATTAATTCCACCAATCTTCTCACTCCTATAAACCACTTAATCAACTTTCACATTTCTTTACTACCCACATATAAATCTAACCAATAGTATATGTATCAATACTTTTACAAATTTTTTTTTTCCTCTTCTTGAGCCTAAATTTGCTTCAATTCATTTATTTTCTTCTATGAAAGAAGCTCAAATGGGCATTCCCCACTTGTTCAGATGCCCAATAAGTCTAGAATTGTTCACAGATCCAGTGACTCTATGTACAGGCCAAACTTATGATCGGTCCAGCATAGAAAAATGGCTAGCTGCAGGTAACCTCACATGTCCTGTTACAATGCAGAGACTCCTTGATTTATCCATGGTTCCCAATCACACTCTTCGTCATCTCATCAATCAATGGCTTCAAACAGGTCACCAACTTGATCCTGAATACTTCAAAACCATCGATCCTGATCGTTACTTGGCTGCACTCAAGCACGATCTTGAATCCCATGAATCCACCTTGGAAAAAAAGTATCAAACAGTTGAAAAAATTCGAACTTTCTACGATGAATTTCCATCGAGAAATTCCTGTTTGATCCAATTAGGCTTCTTACCATTAATATTGGAACTACTTTTGGGAGAAGTCGAAGCCAAGAGATTCGACTCCTCTCTAGATAATTTGAAGTTTGGTGAGGAAGCACTTCGTTGTATTGTGAAGTTGCTGCCTTTAGGCCAATTAGGGCGTCTTAATGTGCTTAAAGAAGAGTCTAAATTAGCATTATTTCTGGGTTTATTCGAGCACGGAAATACGATGATGAAGATGAGTTTGTGTCAAATTGTGGAAGCAATATCATCATCTTTGGAGACAAAAGAGCTTGGAGCTATGCTAGGACAGAACAGCCAACTCTTGCATGGGATAATTCTTCTTCTTCACCAAAATTCTGAGGCTTCAGAAGCTGCAATTAAAGGCTTATGGGCATTATGTCGCTTGGAATCGAATCGCGAAAATTTGGTCACAGAAGGTGCAGTAGATGGACTCATAGCATACATTATTGTGAGGAGTGAAAGAATTAGCTTGGTGCCAACAGCAATGGCAACATTGGAGGTGCTTTTAGGAGTAGAGAGTGGAAAAGAGGCTTTGATTAATAACCCAAATGGGGTTAATGCTGTTGTTAAGATGGTTTTTAGAGTATCTGATCATGAAGGCAGTGAGAGTGCTATTAATTCGCTTATGATGGTATGTTATCATTCTTTAAGGGCAAGAGAAGAAGCCATTTGTGCTGGAGTTTTGACTCAACTGTTGTTGCTGCTGCAGAGCCAGTGTGGTGGGAGGAGTAAGACCAAGGCAAGAATGTTGCTCAAGCTGCTTAGATCCATGTGGGCTGAGGATACTAGACATGTGTAGTACTGTAAATTAAATGCATTTGGTGCCTAATTTAAATGGGTGTTGTTTATCTATGTAATTTATGTTCTCTCTCTCTCTCTCTCTCTCTCTCTCTCTCTCTCTCTCTCTCCAGGGGAGAAGCCATCATCAATGCATCTCTCAACACTCATTACTCTTTTGAACACTCACTTGGAATGATTAATCATGCTTGATTCCCATGAATTGACTCAAGATGCTACATGAATTTCTAGGGAAAATATCAAAAACCTCACCACGCCAGAGGAGGTTTTTGATATTTACATTCGTTGACAAGGTTGCAACGGATAGCAAATGTAATTATAATGTTAACCCTTAAAACTTTTATTAATGGAATTTCTCGGTGATTTAGGGTCTATTTGTGTTAACTTTTTCTAAAATTACTTTTGGAGAACTATCACTTCACATTTTAAAATTTTTATAATAAAAGTAATTCTCATAACTTTTGCAAGTAATTCTCATAACTTTTGCTGCAATCACTTTTAATATGAAAATTTTACAACTATCCTATTACCCCTCAAGATGTCTAAAAGTGATTATCACTCCATCTGCTCGTTTGTGTTAATTTTTTCTAAAATCACTTTTGGAGAAGTATTTATTCACATATTTCTTTAGAATTATGTTAAAATCATTCCTTCATATATTAAAATGTGATCGTGACAAAAGTTGGGCCCACAATTACTTATAGTATAAAAATTTTTCCAACCATACTATCACACCTCAAGTTGCGTTTAGAAGCGATTATCACTCCATCTCTTACATTAAATAGAATTTTGAGCTCTAAAAGTAATTTTAAGAAAAGTTAAATGCAAACTGGTCCTTAAATCAAGTGAAATTTTGAACTTCAAAAATGATTTTAAAAAATACTAATGGTCAAACTAGTTATTAATATTTCAATTTTATTGTGATAAAGTTGCATGTGAAGGTGAGGGAAATGGATAGAGAAGCCGAGTGATAGTGATTAGACTAGCCTCCATTAATTATAACCTCAAAAGCATGCTGATATTAATACTAATTTAAAAAAGCAATGCTATATATCCCAAAAAATTATCCCAAATAAATTATATTCTTCATTTATTATCAATTAAAGAATTTGCTAAAAAAGAGAAGGGTTATTATATCAATCGCCACATTATTTTGTATACACTTTTGGAATAATATTTTTGGAAGATATAGCATTTTTCTAATTTAAATTCAATAATACAAGGCCCGTGTTTGACTTGATTTTATGCTTTCATCCAATGGAAATGAAATCATTCCATTCGATTCATGTAGCATTCTGAATGGAGTCCATCTGCTTTGTAAGAAGTCTATTTCTGCTATTCTCTTCAAACTTGAAGTGGGCATGAAGGCATTCAGAGCACGGAGCCGCCGGGTGGGAGTTTGATGCGGAGATTTCATGGTTTCAATTCGAGAATCGGACCAAATTGATTAGTTCTTGAAAAATTGGAAATCTTTTTCACGATCAATCCAATTTCAATTCGGACTGGATCAAAACCAATTTGAATTGACCAGATCAGTCCGGTTCTCGGATTTACTTGTTCCGATTTGCATCCCTAGTTGAAATTATTGAACCATTCTTCTTTCTCTAAGGTCCCGTTTGGATGAGTTTTGCCTAAAATCATTTTTGGAGAACTTTTTTTTTCACATATTCCTTTCAAATCGTTTAAAAGTGATTATAACCCCATTCTTTTAAAAATCAAGTGACATTTTGAATTCTAAAAACGATATCAATTAAATCTAATCCAAACATAGCCTAAACAAGTAGCAGTAGAATTGTATATGTTGCGTAATAGAATTTCATTAAAATGATGTAAGTTGAATTGCGTAATCTGGGTGGTTGAGATAAAATATGGAATACTTTGTGTGTATGTTCAATAAATGCGACTCTCACATGGTGGGTCAAACTCAAAAGTGCAAACAGACCAACCAAAGTAATGGTAAGAGAAGAGTATGTTCATCACTAGCTTGCAAAATGGGAGTACTTCAAATATTTCTTATCTTATGGATATATAGTTCTTCTCAATGTCCGAGTTCATTGTTACATGGATCCTTTGCCTTACGTACCCTAAAATATCTTAATCTTCAACACTTTGAACACATAATTAAACATAATATCCATACCCGAGAGTCCATATAATATAGGTTGGAAGAAAGACCTTTGCACTTTAAGTAAACATGAAGCAGGTAGCAGAAAAAGAGAGAGACGACATTTCTGACTGCACGCCAAACCAACTGAAAAAAGAGCACAATCTATTTGTGTCTAAGAGGACCCACAAAACACAATACAAAAGAACAACTTGTTTGAAAGTTATGTACAAAAGGCAACTTCCTATATGAACCAGGATGGTCTATCTTTTCGGCCATTAGCCAAGTACGTTTTTTAGTTACCCACGCGGGTGAAAAGCGGAATAAATCTCCACACAAGTCGTACAACATTATTACCCAACAGCCGTCCATGCGGCTTTTTTTTTTTTTTTTTTTTTTTATTAAAAAAAAAAAGACTTCTAAATGTCAAATTTGGGTTGCATCCATTTTTCTGGCATGCCCTAACAGGTGCAGAGAGAGAGAGAGAGAGAGAGAGAGAGAGAGATTTTGGTTCACATAAATGTCGGCATGGGCCGATGCGGTTTCATTTATATGGATGCGTTATAATTTATATGGTATTGAAGATACAAATCCATTTTCTTGTATACTTATACCATTTTAAAATGTTAAAATATCGTCACAGCAATTGATATTATAGGATGAAATTTTAAATATTCATTAAATGCCTCTCTTTAAAAAAAAAAATTCGCTTATTTGTAATAATAGTTGTCATTTTCTTGAATTTCCCTCCTTTTCAAAGATAAATGCGTTTCATAAAGTTATATGTAAAATAAAACAAAACGAACCAATTCACATTGGATGACGACAGAACGTGCCTTCGATTAATAACATCTATACTATCTATAAAGCCAGAAGGCTCTCTTCGCTTGCTCACTTTTTTTCCCTTAAAAAATCCTTAAAAAATATAATAGAAAATAATAAAATGGAGGGTGAATATGTCATTATATTTTCACCCATAACTCTCCACAACTTTCTACAGTTGGAATACCCACATCTTAACTTCTTTATCAGTTAAACAATACCCACATCTCTCTATCCCTATATTTATGGGATTTTAAATACAAAGTATTCTCTCCGTCTTCAACCCCTCAATTCCAATAATCATGGAATTTCAAAAATATTCAAATTACATATATTTCATATTTGCCTAGGTAAGTTATGTGTTTATCCATTTTTTATTTGCTTCTTTATCCATTGATTATTTTATATTTTCTATCACATTTGCTCCTCCTTTTTTACATTGATTATTTCTTATCACATGTATTTTATCTATATCTATTACTATAGATGTTTATGTAGACGATAATCCTTAATACTTTGTTTTGCATGCAAAACTTTTGTAGGATCTTCAACACTTTTGAACTCAAATACTACCTTCACAATTTATAGAACTTAAAATTTTACATAATTTAAAATAGTGTTTTAAAATTAGCAAATATACAAATTAAAAAATAGTTAACATGATATATATATATATATATATATATATATATATATATATATATA
>JAESVK010000481.1:36838-54240 GCA_017140935.1 Hamamelis virginiana | reverse complement strand
TTAATTAATATTGTTTAAGATAATTTAAATTTACACATCATTTTGTTTCAAATAATCCGATTAGAGTAATTAATCCAACTATTTGAAATATTTTAAATTACATAAATTAATGCGAGAATATTTAGACAATAGTTAACGTGATAATAGTTTTTATAGGATGTTCAACACTTTTGAACTAAATAAATTTTAATATTTTAACTGCGTATAATAATAATAATAATACTATATGGATTGTTTTAGATATAATTTCAAATTTCATTTTAATATATACTTGCTATTTTTAGAAAATATGTGTTTCACACTTTCACATCAAGCTAGCATTCGTTATTAAAATTGAATAGATGAGCCCTACATTAACACTTCATGAATATTAATAGAGTGGGTATAAAACTATTAGAATTATTTTAGAGTCATAACTTAGCAAACAATAATCCAAATCCACAATTCAAATAAACAAATTATTAACTTTTTGAAACCATACTAAAGTATCAAAAAGTGCATTCATTCAATTTTGACTAAATATATTTGTCAGGTTAATCACACACTTTTAAATAAAAAAATTAATTTAATAAATTTTTTAATTTTAAAAGGCATTGCATCGCACACGCGATGCGTGTCCATGGAGGGAACACAAAAGTGCTTGACAAGTGGATATAGAGATAGGGATATAGAGAGAGACATTTGGCAAGTCGATAGCATTTTTGTTTTCATATAAGTCCTATTTGCTTTAGGTTTTTTCTACAATTATTTTTGGAGAACTATCTCTTCACATATATCTTTAGAGTTATTTTCAAAACATATGTTAGTATTTCAAAATGTTCATACTAAAAGTTATGTGACAAAAATTATTAAAAACGTGAAATATCCAAAAGTTACATCAGCACCTAGGTCGGTTAGTGTTTTAATTGCAACCATCCATTAACTTATATGTTAGTTTGATAATATGTCCTACAAATTTTTTCAATGTACCAATTATTTTGTTATCCTGATTGAAAACATAAATTGATGTTATGTGTTTGAGAAGAACCATTTAGCAAATTGACCTAAAAATAAAAATAAAAAAATACACTGCAAATGCTTTATTGTTAGGTCACATTAAATTTTTATTATGGAGATTTGAGAATCATTGACATAACCTATCTGCTGGTTTTTTATTTGAACCCATATATCCTATTTTTCTTGTGAACAAAAAATATCGTTATGGTTGAATTACATCCTAAGATAAGCATCACAAATTATTATGATACATAAAAAAATGCATTTTATGTTCAACTCTAATGCATTGACATAATTTATATTTTTTTAGAGTTGAATTACCATCAATGTGCCAATTTATTTACTTAATTTAATTAATTTTTCATTTTATTTCATTTTTAAAAAATTCAAACAATTTCTTAATTAGAAAAAAAAATTTAAAAATTTCATATTAAATGGTATCGCGTTACGTACAAATAGAAGTTGCACACATCACGTGTGTGGGGATGATTATATAGTATGAAATAAAACTACGTGCCAAATTGTTCAAACTTCTAGATACATCAAAATCTATTACTTTGGCAAAAGTATTGACTGATAGATCCATATATTGATAGCAACCGTTCAAATAGACCTCACTTGAAGCAATTATGAGTCATGATCAAGGATTAATATTTCAGATAACGTGTTTAATGGGGAAAACAGTGACAGCAACTTATGCACCAATCTTTTGACCATGGGCAATGCCTACACACACACACACACACACAAACACCAGAGAGAGAGAGAGAGAGAGAGAGAGAGAGAGAGAAGCGATTACGCCATCTAGATTAGCTGATAATGCATGCACATAAGTGGGGTCTTACCACGGACTTGAGTTTGAAATCATCTACCAAACTAAACACTGCATGCACAACCAACCATGCTAACACTGAAATCATCTACCAATACAGACTTGAGTTTGAAGCATTCTACCTGAGGTTCAACACTGTTCACCAACAAACATACTAACGCTAAGTAGATACCAATGTGCTAGGATTATAGTCCAACACACAAGACATGAGGAGAACAAAAAATGGATAAATAAAAATAAAAACAAGATGTCTTCACTTGATAACACACACTGACAAGATTACTCGATACCCAAAGGCTAGGATTAGAGTACAATAAGCCCCATCCTCTCCTAAAAAGAAAATAAAAATAAAAACTGTTTATAAAAAAAAGAAGACGGGAAGAAATTAGAAACATGTATGTATTTCCATATATCATTTCACTGTAACAATGTACAGCAATAATACAGTAATGAACTTGGTGTTAAATTAGATCGTTTGCAAGAAAAAGTGACCAAAATAACCAAATATTGCCGTGACATATTTTTTAATTGACATCAAGCTGTATAATATATAATACAAAGCCCTAGGAAAGTGTGATGAAGTGTTGCAAAGAACTGACCAGACTTGGAGGCCAATGCTTGGTTTCTCTTACATATGTGAGATCTGTGCAGTGAGGATCAAGTAGAGTTGCAATTGTGAACTGGTTCTCAGCAAGCAGCAGTGCGTGCTTATCCACATATAAGGCTGCTGCCAGGGCTGCATGCACTTCTGCAAAAAACCCCAACCAAGGATTTAAAATGAGAGAATTAAACAATGAATTTTTTCTCTTTTCGCATGGTCTGAGAATGCAATTTTTTTTTTTAAAAAAAAATACCTGGATATCCCTTCAGAGATATGGAAACATCCTCCATCTCAGCAATTGCTTCTTCTCTGTCGCCAACCTCATATAACACCAATGCTCTCCCTACCCTTGCGTAGTCTGAGAATGCAAAGTCTTTGTAATTTTTAACTACCTGCAACGAGGAATTAGTCATGCCAACTATGGAATTCTTCCACATTTTCTCTGGATCAAGCAGGTTGCTAGTAATTTAGGACAGCCTTTGAATAGACATTGATTTTCCAGAACTTGCCTTAAGTTTTTGGAGTCCACACAAAATCCATAACATTTTTACCTAATTAGAGCATCTCCAATGGGATGCTATTCGAGCTGCCATTGCCAAAATTTGGCATTGGCACCCAAATAGCTTGCTTCAATGGGGTGTCATTTGGGATGCCAAATTTTGGCAATGACAGCCCTTGCTACCAAATTTGGCACTTGTGATTTGCAACATGCCATACTTTCTCTTCAAAAAGGTAGGAAATGCCAAAATATAGCATAAATGCATTGGAACACATATGTGCCAAAATTTGGCATTGATGCCATTTGGTGCCATTTGGGGTGCCAAATTTTGACTTTGACATATCAAATGGCATGAATGCATTGGAGATACTCTTATATGATCAGATGATTTGTACGTGGAAGATACTAAAAAATCAACCATATACTCATTGGAACATCACAAAAGCATATCAATGTCTCAAAACTAATAGCTTTTGAATCTACGTTGAACAGGTATCTTGAATAAAGCAACTAATAGGGCACCACTGAGAAAAAATTCATTATCAGATGATGAGAGGTCGGTGATATAAGGATGGTCTAATGGTTATTATGAAATCCATGATGGTGAAAGGGCTGGAGTGAGTCTCATGGAATAAAGGTAATATACCTCCTTCTATGCATGACATCATGAAGAAAAAGTTCGGCAATAGAAATGTGTTCTACATGATTCTAATTCTAACATGGGAATCATAATATCAAGATCCCCTACTTTCTAGCCAGATTCTTTCGCATATTTCAGTGAGATTGTGAAGGTTTCAGCCCAGGTGGATGTCCCATAAAAAATTTAAATGCTGACCATCTGACAGGTAGGGGTAGGAATAATGAGACATTTCTTGGGTGTACCTAGGGTGTAGATTAACACTTGAGAATGAAGCTACAAGACAGATTAGTGAAACCACAGGCAACCTAAAATTGAAAGAGGCGTGTCTCAAGGATAAGTTGTTAGCTCAATATTTAAGAAAGTAGAAGCTTTTCTCTCCATCATATGCCATATATGCTCACAAAACTCCCATCTTGCAGAAGGCAGTATGAATTATGTTGCATTATGCAACTCTAGTTGGCTTAACCTTGCACCCTTTTTTTATACCTATAAATGTCTAGTTCTTTTTCTTTACAATCTCCTTTCAATAGGCAAGCAATCCCCAACAGGCTAACTTGCATAAAACAACCGCAAACCAATACATTCAAAGAGAAAACTGGGACCATGTAGAGAGAGAGAGAGAGAGAGAGAGAGAGAGCAATCCAACTATAGCATTAAGTAAGACCTGTTAGTACAATAATCTCCATTCAGCCATTCAGGCAAAGATTTTTTATGGGAAATCTAGGAAGAGCCATGTATGATGATAAAACCAACAGTTAGAAACTTTCCCTAGCAACTAAGTTCAGTAAAAAAGACAATACTTGATTCTGAAAATTGGTTACAGCAGACTAAGGACGCTCCCTTTTTAATACTGATTTCATTTGGACTTCATAATTACAATCATTAACGACCCTCTTCACTTTCCTAAGCAGCCACCTAGTATATCCACACCCCAATTATTCCTTTACGAACAAGCTAGACATGGCTCTTCAAATCCCCAACAATAACTCTTTGAACCTAGGAACCATAAATATTGAAAATGTTGGATTAAACAGTTTGCATCAATCCCTCCTACTTGGAGAAAATTCGTCCTTGAGTTTTAATGCTTGTTTGATACGTCTTCCTCCTCTTTCTCATGATATGAATATAAGTCTGAAACATTAAATGTTTCGTCAATGCCTAAGTGTTGAGGCAAATCAACTCATAGGCATTTTTCCCAATCTTCTTGATGATTCGGTAAGGCCGAATATTCTTGTTGTTGAGTTTGGAATAAGAACCAAATGGAAATCTCTCCTTGTGTAGACAAACAATCACCATCTCTCCTAGAAAGCTTTTCAATAGCCTTTTCTCATCGACATACTCCTTATATTTAGCATTTGATTCTTCACAGCCTGATCTGATTATGCAATTCTTTCGTTGCATCAGTCATGTTTTCGCCTTTCACATTCCCATTGCCAATCTGTGGTATAGGGGCCAGATCATAAAAATGGTTTGGCTGCCATCCATATACTATCTCAAAGGGGTTTTTGGCTGTAGTACTATTCTTGGAATAGTTATAAGCTGATTCTGCTTGTGCAATGATTGCTTCCCCATGCTTTGGGTTCTTTCCAACCAAGCAATGTAATAAATTGCCCATACTTCTATTGATAACCTCAGTCCATCAATTAATTTGGGGATGGTGGTAACAACTATATTGCAGACCAGCCTTATCCACAAAGCTCTCCCTAAATGTGCCAAGAACTTGGAATCTCGATCTGATGTGATGGTTTTTGGCACTCCATGCAAGCGAACAACTTCTCAAAAGAAAAGGTTAGCAACATGTGATGCATCCATAGTCTTCTTACAACAAATGAAATGAACCATCTTAGAGAATACATCAACCGCCACAAAAATTAACCCCATTCCTCTTTGACTTCTAGGTAGTCCCATAACAAAATACATGCTCACATCCTCCCATGGTGTTTTTGAAACATGCAATAGTGTATAGGCCAGATTCTTGGCATATTTAGCATCTATCAACAAATCCGTACACATTACGCTTCATTCTTGGCTAAAAATACTTCTGCTTAATTACAACCTATGTTACACGGACTCTTCACTTCACCTCGAAGTACCCGCACCCGATCCTTGGACAAGTATAAGGGTACTCTTGCCGGATACTTTAAAATAGTGGAAAATCTTTGGAAAATAGACGAATCCAACACTTGAACATGTACCTGCACCCAACACTTGAATCCGAGTCCATGTAACATAGATTATAGCATAGGTCTTGTCTCACCCAAACTGTCCTCCTAAACCTCCACCATGCATATCTAGGATGATTTTTCTTGCAGAGAACAATTTGATATGCACAATTGATTACCCTTGAGGAGAAATCCATCATGTAGCACATACATCCCATGCTATCCATTAAAATAATCTCTCCAAATTAAGCTAAAGAAAGGATAAATAGGATACAAGTCTTCAAAGGATTCGAACCCAACGATAGTTGTAGACATGTTGATATGCAATATGGTTTGCCTACTAAGTGCATCAAGCACTTAGTTGTTGATTCCATATTTGTGCGTCAACACAAAGGTACATAGTTGGAGATAGGAACCTGTCGTGCATGACTATTTACCTTTGCCTATTGATATATTTTAACTTTCAAGGCTTTATAATGTTAAAACAAAACAAATTCTCTTTATATCAAATAATGCTACCAATCATTTAGGGCTTGACGACTTCAAAATATTATTAATTAAAAGTGTTGTTTCACCAGGTCACCACCTTGTGTCACTCGGTGTAAAATGATATTGGTCTTCCCTCTTGGTTTAGAATAGCTCTAATTCCAATTTCTAAAGAGTCACATTCCATCTCAAAGATCTTATCAAAGTCAAGCAATGCTAGGATAGGTACTATACATATCTTTTTTTCTTTTTTTAAACAAAAAAAAAAAAAAGCTTGAAACTCTCTTCAGTTCCATTTGTCCGTTCCAACTCTTTCTTCATGCAATTCCGAAGCAATAAGCTACTGAAAATCTTGATGAAACACTCGTAAAATGTGGCCAGGCCATAAAAACTGCGAACTTCTCCAACTGTAGTCGATGTTTTCCAGCTTCTAGTTGCTTCCCCTATCCTATGTTTACTTGAACTGGGGTACGTGTGTTGGGTGTGGCTACATGTCCAAGTGTCAGATTCATCTATTTTCAAAAGATTTTCCACTATTTTGCAAGAGTAACCTTATTGGATGTGGGTACCTTGAGATGAAGCAAAGAGTCCGAGTAACACAACGCCCATCTTTATTCCCCCCAGTTTTTACCACATAACCCAAAAACTATAATTCAATGATAAATTGACACTTTTTCAGGTTAGTATAGAGTTTCTCCCGACGTAGAACATCTAATATTTATCTTAGTTGTTGCAAATGAAATTCTTTGGATGGACTATAAATCAAAGTATCATCAAAGTATTCTACTACAAATTTCCCAATAAATGGCTTCAAAACTTTATTCATCAAATGCACAACAGTCCTAGGTGTATTTGATTAACCAAAGAGCATGGCCATCCATTCACATAGCCCATCTGTTGTTTTAAATGTTGTTTTCCATACATTACCTTCCCAAATTCTGATTTGATGATCATCACTTTTAAGGTCAATTTTAGAGAACACCTTCGCCCCATGAAACATATCCAGCATATCATCTAACTGTGGTATCAGGAAGAGATACTTTAAGGTTATCCTATTGATAGTTCTACTATCAACACACATGGACTCAAGGATTCGCTGATAAATCCCTTTTACAACAACTCTTCAACTTGCCTTTCAAGTTCTTTAGCTCCTTCAGATTCATCCAATAAGGAGGCACGTTTGGTAGACTAGCACGTTTGGTAGACTAGCTCCCACTATTAAATCAATATGGTGTTGCATACTCTTTTTTAAGAGATAGTTCACTAGGCAAATTAGTAGAAATTATTTCTTCAAATTCTTTCAATGATGACTTCAATTCATCAAGAATGACATACTGCTCTTCTTTTGTTTCTTTTAACAGTTGAACATATGCTACTCCATTAGCCTCAAATTCATCTTTCACGGAAGCAAGAACCACCTTAATTCCATCTTTATAGAAGGCATAGGTGTTTTTGTCTCCAATATGGACAATCATTTTATTGAATTAACATGGTCTATCCAACAATATACGGAAAGCTTCCATGTCCACCACATCACACAAGATTTATTTGAATAATTCTTTCCAATATAAAAGGGAACAATACATTGTAGTGTTACCTTTATTTTGTCTCCTTTTCTAAACCAGGCTATTTGATATGGCTTTGGATGAAGCTAAACTTTATGATTCAACTTTGTCACCATCTCTTTAGACACTAGATTCTTACAACGGCGCCCCCCCCTCCAATGATGATGACATTGCAAATCCGTCCATGATAAAAACACCTTGTTATAGAGATGTTACGTAACCAATTGGCTTTCGTAGCTTTTGGTGTAAAGATGGATCAAAATCTACAAGACTTTGAAAATCTTGGCCTTCATATGTGACTCCACTTTATGAACTTTTTCATCATGATGTGAGCCATCGTCTTTTCTTTCTACATTATTTATTTTGGCTCCTTCATTAACAAGTTTGTTTTTGGTTGGCCTTTGACAATTAGAGAACTTGTGACCCTCCTTACCAAACTTATAACATATTATTCCATTTCCCACAAATTAGGATGGTGTGCTACTACTCCCGACAGCAATACTTGCTACCCCATGTCCACAGCCTTGACCATGACCATGAAAATTAGGTGTTATTCCAAACTTTTGCCCAATATTAGGTGCTGCTCCATAATTTTGCACAATTGTACCTCGACCTTGATCAATATCCGATTGTATTTTCCCTTTCCCAACTTGATTTAGATGATTAATAGGCTGCATTTGTTGTGATTCAACCTTCATTAACAGCTGTACAACATTAGCTAATGTTCGACATGGCTGTAACTCTACCAAGTTTCTAATATTTGGCCTTAACCCCATCAAATAATGACGGATGACTAGCGTTTCTGATTCGACCAATTATACTTGGGTTCACATCCTATTAAATGCATTGGTATACTCTCGAACAGAATGGACTCCTTGTTGAAGGGATTGGTAATGTTGAAATAAAAATCCCTTGTAGTTTAGAGGAAGGAATTGGTTTCGAATCAATCTTTATATCTTTGAACTCTCTCCTTATCGGGTTGAATTCTTGCCATTTGAACCTGCTCCCACCAAGAAGACGCATAACCCTACAACTTAATCGCTAACAACTTGACCCTTTTGTTATCCGAAAGATTAATATACTCAAAGGTTGTTGATTATCAAAAAAAGAAAAAGAAAAAAAGATTAATATACTCAAAGACTCTCAACTTCATTTAACAAGGCTAAAACCTCCTCTAGTTGTTCTTCTCCGGTGAAGTCTGGTATTTCCACTTTAACATGTGGATCTTGGTCACATTGAACATTACAATTAATTATAGGTTGCCTAACATGGAGTAAAACTTCATTTTCCCCATCTGAAGACTCTTCTAAAGGCGACTGTGGTTACTAAAATCTTCCTTGTTAAGTTTCCAACCAAAAAACATAAGCTATTTGTTGGAGGGCCTAAAAAGGTATATGAAACTATAGAAGCCAGTTATTTGGGCGATGTCGGATAGAGTGGATTCTTTTACACTCCCCCTCAAGTGCAGGCTCATATAGGCCTGTCACGTGGAGAATGTTCTAATACCAAGTTAAGTTTCCTACCTAAAAGCCTAAGCTATTAGGTGGAGGGCCCAAACAGGTATATGAAGCTATAACAAACCCTTTATTTGGGCGATTTGGAATAAAGTGGATTCTTCTACACTCACAACAAGTCTCCACATTGCTATACATGCATTTGCTGACCTCTGTCTCCCAATGGTTCGGATCTAGAGGATTCAAGATTCTGGCTTGCATTAACCTAGCACAAAATTGAGCAATCTTCTGCTGCAGGTTCCCCATATCTTCTGTCATAGCCATGTTTCCAATAGTTGATACCCCAAGTGCCTCCAAATTCTCTTGATTTCACTCTAGGCTGCTCCCACGCCCAACATTGGGTCACTTATGATCTATGTAAAAAGGAGACAGAGACAGGTGTTGGGTCCAACATGGCAAAAAAGACAAATATGAGTGTCCTTGTAACATACCTTTGAAGCGGCTTATAAAAATAAAAATAAAAACCTTCATTAAACATTCAAAATCTCGTTTATGTTTTGAGCATTCTCTTATAGGTTACCCAAGGAGGTTTCAATATCCTAATTTAAAGTTTTCTTGATGAGTTCTGCACAAATTATGGCATAGCCTCTCCAATATGGAGATAACTTGGTGATTATGTAAATATCTCTCAATCAAAGAGGTGAAGTTTCTAAAGAAACACTAGTTATTCTACAATTTAAATAAAGAGGCCAATAACATAAATTAATTGCAAGAGTCTGTTAAAGTGACCTTCACACAAACAATTGCCTTGTACCGAGTCCCAGCTAAGGCAGGTAACAAATTATCAATTAATCCAGCTATTAGCCAGACATATTGCACAAGAGCTTAGCACTAGATTATTATGTGCCCAAGCAAATCAGTTCAACAATGATCCTCGCCCAAAAAAAGGGTGCTATAACAGCGCTGTCAAGACAACTATGGAAACAATGCTGCTGCTGAATATCTTTGATTTGTGCAGGGCATTTTTATTAATATACTTTTTCATTGGGACTCCAGATCTGTCTGGTATTTTGAGGGGGGAATGGGGGATCCAGAAACATTATGTTAGCAACACAAAATATAGTTATTTTGTTAATAATATATTCTGTAACCCTTTGAAAGGGGAAAAAAAAAAAAAAGGCAGCATCCATTGTTATTTTAACATGCCTAGTGTTGACATCTCATCCATCCCATATTATGCAAGTACTACTGCTTCAATAACATACAGACATCACAATCTTAATACATGCCTCATCCAACAATTCTGATAGCTTCCATTTCCAAAATTTCAATTTCTCATTAAAACAAGTATAGCCTTCCTATTAAAAGCTCTAATTCATTACTTACAGAGTAAAAACCATACATTCTGAAAATAACAGAAATTGGATTTTATTTATATAAGCATGGCCCCTGCACCATAATATCTATAATTCAGAATTTTTCATCGAAATTCAAAATTAAATTACGTTGCACAATTTCATTACAGAATAAAAGCTATACATCCTGACAATAACAGAAATGTATGAAACATTATGTTCGGTTGCTGAGACTTTAAATTTCATTTTCTTTTATTTTCCAAAGTTCTCTCAGAGACCAAACATACCCTTGAAAAAGAAGAAAAATGGGTATCGGTACCTGAGTGAAGTACTCAAGAGCTCCATTGAAGTCACCCCGAGCCTGCAACTCTCTTCCTTTCTCCAACAACTCAACAGCTTCGGCGACTCTGCGAGAGACATCGACACTGGCGTCTCTCTCTGCGGGGCTCACCGGGTCAAAGCTGGCGAGAGCAAAGCAAGAGCTGGGCTGAAGAATTGAACTGGTACTAGTACTACTTGTGGGAAGAAGAAGAAGAAAGCTTAGCAACAAACGCCTGTTGGGCTTAAATGGTGGGGTTTTGGAGATGGGTTTTATGGTTTTGTTAGGGTTTAGGGTTTGGAAGGTCTTGGAGTTTGGGGGTGTTGGAAGAAGAAGATGGAAAATGGGCACTTTAGATACACCCATTTTTGGGTGGCAAAAACATGGCCTGCTGAGTTTTGATTGATTATATAATTTTTATTTGATTTTTTTTTTCTCCTTTTGTCGTTTTTTGTCCTCTGTTTTGGTGTCTACTAGACTTCTATTTCTCAACTCGGACGAGTTGACTGGGGGGAGTTCATTGAATTAGCAGTTCCCAAACACCCCCTTTTAAAGAAACAAGAGAGAGGCAGTAAAATGTATGTACAGCCACAGGTACCATATTATAAGGTCTACTTAAGCAACTTTGCATTAGGTGAAATACCTATTATTAGAAACAAACAAACAAATAATTATATTAAATATTCTTTTTATACATAGAAATCACATTGATTCATTTCAAGATAGAGACCTTGTATTACAATAGCTTGATTTAATACCATCAAGCTCAATATAAACCCATACCCACTTTAAAAACTTGAGTCCATTAATAGTGAGCTTCATTTATTGTATATTAAACCAACCATTTTCTCTTCTTCTTCTGATGTGGGATTACCCCACGCGTGAAGCTCAACAACAATCTTTTATGCTGATATTTTTAGGAAACTAACCATTGGATGATTGTAATTTTTAGCATACATAACATGCATAAGAAAGAAGATTATCTAATTTATTTATTAGTTTTTCAAAACACATATCTCATAATTAGTTAAAATCAGCATTCGTGCATACGATCATTCTCATATTAATACCTATCTCTTAATATAAGCTTTGAGTTGAGGTATTTCTATGGGTGGGTAAAAAAATGACATTTGTAAAACAGGGTTTCTAAATATACGAAATACAAATATTACAAAATAATTTTTGAAAAATATCGTTATATTATTAATAATTGCAAATCTAGTATGACAAAAAAGGAAGGGCTTTTTAATTTAAAGGGTCTTAACCTTAAACCTCCCGCACTCCACGTTACCCAGGTAGCATCAGACATGAAGCTCATTGGTTATCATTTAACTGTTTGTTACTGTAATTTATTGTCTTTTTGAAACACCATTTTCTATATTTTTCACAAGAGAGAAGTGTTTTGTCTTTCTTCATTTTGCAAACATTTCCAAACATTTTATATATCATCTATTTATAATAATCAAGTTCATGCATGCCACTCTGAGCCTTAGTTTTGCATCAAAATGGCTCAATATTGTAATAAAGCCACAACCCAAGTGAACATCTGTGCTTGCAATACCATATGGAAACCATGAAGTTGGCGGCTCTGAGCAGAGATCCGAAACCTGGGCTGGACCATTTGTTCCAAAATGTGACCATTATCCAATTGTACATATCTGCCTAATTGATTAATATTCTTCCAGGATAATTTGAGGCCTTAAATAGTCTCGTTCACCAAAGTCACAACAACCCCATTGCTGAATAGATTGCTATTACTAATGAGGTTCCAAACATTTTTTTTCATTAGTAATCCTTTTCATTGCTCAACATGATGCCAAATCAAGTAATTCAATGGACATGGGACAGTTTGGAGAAATACAAGAAATTACAGTATTACTATTCAAGAATTTGCAGTTCATGTCAAACAGAAATACCATGTGAGACGATTTCTTCTGGATATGAAGAGGAATGAACACACAATCGTTAGAGATCTGGAAATGGGAGAAATATGAGATAATGAATCCACATCAGCAACAACTGCTAGTTGATGCATCAGACTGCGGTGGCTTTTGTTTGAAGATGTTCTTCTTCACACCTCTTGACCCCTCAGCTAAGAGGCTTGGCGTATCTAAAATCTGCATATTATCATCATCATTAATCTATCATTTCTTTATATATATATATTAAATTCACTGTCCTCAAAATTCTACTCTGAAGGTGACAATAATACAAGCCTTCTCCCTTATTTTGTAGGAAATTAAAGACGTTTAGAATTTCAAATTTCTTCCCACCTTGAACCAACTTCCTTGCCCCACATTTTAAACCGTAATTTCTTATTTGACAGAACTCCAAAACATGCAAAAACTGGACATGGACAACACACCCAAGTTTGACATAATGGAACCAACTCTATGCAACTGGGCATGGACATCAAGGATGCAAGTAAGCATGAGACAACAAGGGTTAATTGGATATGACAACAGATTTACTTATAAATCAAGTATAAAATAATTTGTTTCTAGAATTGAAAAGAAAAGGATTTTAATAAACAGACAAATATTATAGTAGCAATCAAGGAGCAGCATCCAACTACCCTAAAATATGGGATTCTAGAAAGTTGGACACCCAGTTCCATTTCCATAGTCTACATGCATCTGCACTGTTTTTCTAATGAACTGTTTTTGAAATATTGCTGATAAACAGAAATACAACAAATGGAATGATAACCAACCAACCACACCACAACACCATGTTGGTATTGTTTCCATGCACCCACACTTTTTTTATTAAAAATAAATAAATAAATAATAGCAAATAAGGTTATCATAATATGTACCTTTAAAACAAGCTCTTCAAAGCATTGCTGTACATTAACTCGAGTCTTTGCACTGCATTCAATGAATAGGCATCCAGATTCCCTAGCAAAGTTTATTCCCTCTTTCTTCGTTACAACCCTTTCACTTTCCTGAAAAAGGTTTTTAAAAAAATAATCTAGATATGCATGGAAAACATCAAATGGCAAATAACAAATAATAATATACTACAATGTTTCAACATCATCAACTAGTTCGTGTCCAACACAGATAGTACCAAGGTGCCAGACCCAACAATTCAAAAGTAAAACCAAAATTGAAATTTCGCTATTGTAATGCCAGTACATGTCCAACAAACATGTATGTTGAGGGAGTCTGACAAGCACACGTGCCAAGATGCTCTGCAGGGAAAAAGGCTATGTAGGTCCGTCCTTGACATGCATCAACAGACAAAATAACATTCAAAACCATCTACCATGGTAAAATAGGTTGATCAATAATAAGCAATGACAAAGTATTGGCATGAGCCAGCCCCTTGACTCTCAGCTTGTTTTTGCTTTGCAGAAAAATCTGGAGAAAAATATTTTGGGAGAAATTTAATTTTGCTGACTAATTTTTCTGCTCAATTTTTTTTTTTTTTTTTTAAATACCTGTGAAACCCCTTTATTCTGCCTAGTAGTAAATAGAACCCATTAGAATGAACAGATGACTCCAAAACATCTGAAACAAATTAATTAGTGTTTTTTTACTTTATTTGTTTTATAATGATGAAAGGTGATGAATGGAACATAACATGATTTGTCAATTGTATATATGTGGCATATTTTGTAAATATGCCCCATCCACACATATAAAACCGGCCCAACCACCATTATAATATCTTCTTGAAACACCCTCCCCCATCCCCCACATATCCCCTTTCTCTCCACTTAATTTACCTTCCCCTACTCCAGTTTTAATGCTGGCACCCCCCACCTCTCTCTCACACTTTTTTATCCCTCTCCCACTCTCCTTAACAATTAATGTCCTCTACTCCCATCTCCAGAGCTTATTATCTTAGACGGATTGATAGCCACGTATGCTACTATGGTCTGACATCAACAATGCAAGCTTCAAGCCACCCTTCAAACAATGTGTGGATAAACTGCTATAAAATCCGGACCTCTACTGCCTTTAATAGTGTTTTTCTCTTTTGCCCTAGTGTCACTTTCCCTGTGCATCTTCCTCGCTGGTGATCCCTCCACATCCTCTCCAATAGTTTCTCTTTGTGGTGGATATATATCTTATATTCCACATTTCAGGCCGCCAGTCACGTACTCTAGCAACCTACCAATTACCCACGTCTTCAACCTTACACTCAACATATCCAATGGCTTATTCATCTCCACCTCTATCAATTCTCCACAAGGATCCCGTATATCAGTAAGGATGGTCTTACTCCACAATTGGAAAGGTAAGTCGTCAACTCTAATCCACATTGTTTTCTTCTACTTGTTCTACGCGCACCCTATCATGTCAAACCAATGCAATAGAGTGAGTTTTATTCTCTTTTCACCTTACTACCATTGCTCAAACTCTTAGCACCTCTATAAGTGGGAAACAAAAAATACCAACCCCTCCATCAACCTTGACACCTTAACCCTAAAAGGCACTCTCCAAACCCTTAATCATTTGAATTGATTTTATAATAGCCCTTGGATCATCAAGCCATCAAATGAGATCGAATAAGAGGATTCTATTGATTTGTGAAAAATGAGCACAATTCTCTGTGGGGTCTATTCTTTACAAAAGAACAATATTCTCTTATTTGATCTCCTTTAGTCCCAACGGACGTGGCAGAAATTTGTACACACAAATTTCGTGTCCAGAAATTAAAAGACAAGTGGAGAAATATGAATTTGTATTGATTTAAAAAAAATAAAATAAAATAAAAAGGTACGATTATCTTTTATTTATATATATATATATTCTTTACAAAAGAGTAATCTGTCCTTTGATTCCATCTCCTCAAGATGGCTTGACAATCTAAAGGCTATGATAGCTTGATCTTGAGTTGAATAACAACTAGCTGTTGATTCAAGAGCAATGATCGCTTGTTCTTGAATCGATCTTCAAAAGTGGAAAAGTCGACACTTGTGTCTCGTGCTTAATAAATCTTTCATAATGCTGATGAGTGCTTGAAGGTCTGGAGTTTGGCAAAACTTCTACTCTTCGGCAAAAAGTAGTGCTCTTCATTGAATGAGGGCCTCCTATTTATAAAGAAGGCTAATGTCTATCCCATGTTTGAATCCCTTGAGTTTAGAGATTATGGTCAATTAGAGAATATTTATTTTTTCATTTTTGGCACTAGTTTAATTTAAAGATAAGTGGAAGGCTAAACTTATTGTGCGGAGATATGGCATCCCATGTGTTGACATATGTCACTTGTCATGGACCCACATTAGGTTTGATGAGTAAAATATTGCTTGTAGGATCCACCCACAATCTTGATCTTGAATTGTTGACTAGTCAAAATCAAACTTATATCGGTGACCAATTGAGTGGTGATTTATACTTCACTTAATTTTGAGTGTCTATAAATGCTCCCACTTCAAGGCGTGGTGCATATATGTACTTGTTACATGTATTGGATGTGGCTTGAAGTCCCTGCAGTTTTTTAATTTTTTTTTTGAAAGTGTAGCTTGAAACCAATAGAGTCTGACAAGTTATCCACTACTTGACCAAGTGTAGTGTGTATCAAGGATTGTGGAATTAATTGGAAACTGCCTTTCCCTTCTCTTTTTGTAGTAGGAAACACAATCTTCACATACACTCACAAGAATAGAAGTGATCCACGTCAAAATCATTGTCTTTAAAGTTTCCGGTGGTGTTGGCTTGTATAGATAGTAGATATTTCACAACTTTGGTGAGGGATGCTTTAACTTTGGCGCCATGCATCAATCTCGATCTTCATACAGCAGTCATAGCTTCAATTGTCATCCCTTTTGTGTGATTCAAGTGACATCACAGGTAATTCTCCTGTTTTCTTTTACTATACGTTTTCTTTTACTTCGTGCACCAATCGTGGTTTTTGTGTTTCCATACTTTACTCTTTCATGAATTGTATTCTGCCACCACTTTTTTTTTTCTTTCAATCACTTTTTATTTTTGTAAGAGATACTATTTTGTACTATTAATCAATTATATGTACAAAAAATTTGTGTTCTCACTTCACAAAAGAACATCCTACCATTATTGCCAACTTTGACTTTTCCAGTAAAAAAACATCCTTCCATAAGCATTAAACAACTTTATTTTAAGTATACTACCACTCTTATCTTGTCTTCCTTTACTCTCTTTTTTTTTTCTCTTTTGTCTTTTGCACCTCCATAAGTGTGTATATATATTATGAGTACGTCCTAAGTATGTGAGGACTTGGCTTTTTAGCCAATATAGGATGGATATTTTGAAAAACAAAAACGAACGTTGGATTGAATATTCTTCATATGTATGACATGCATGTCAAAAATCACAATGATTTATATATATATATGATCAGGTAAAGACATCCTTACCTAGCTTAGCGTTAGTCCACCCCTTCTGGGAGCCATATAATAGGTATTTTGAAAAACTGACCGTTGTATTAGATAATCTTCTTATGAATGTCATGTTTGCCAAAAATCACAATGATCCCGACAATTAGTTTTCGAAATACAGTC
>JAESVK010000481.1:0-23956 GCA_017140935.1 Hamamelis virginiana | reverse complement strand
CCGCTGCTGGGTAGGTGTATAGATGGTCTTAATGGTTGCAGTGGCAGACTGGCAGCCCATAATGATGGTCATGGTGGGGGTGAAGCAGTGGCCAAGTTGATGGCAATTATGATGGTGACGGATGTGATCTCTAACAAAGAGATGATGGTGATTGTTGGATGATGGCAGTGAGAATTTGACTGGTAGTCAATGTTGATGGTGGGATGTCTTTTTAGTTTAAAACAATACAGCTGCCACACATAAGGCAGATATTTGTAATTAATGAACTTTGAAGCAGTCACTTGAAAACCATATTAGAATGGGGTAATTAGCAGTAATGTTCCCTTAAAATTTTAACCCAAACTGTAATTCATTCAAAAAACCAACCTTAGACATGGCCACCAACAATGATGATAAATATGACAGTGGCAACAAGTAAATCAAAAACATGTAGGCATTGCTTCCAATCTCCCGGGAGGTTGAATTCCTTCCCTTTCACGACACCCAAACACATGGTGACACATCACAATTCATGGAAATTTTCTAGTCATTAAACTGATAAAGCAAAGTTGACAATTGCATTGTTTTTGTGGGTGAGTGAAGGGATTTTTTTTTTTTTTTTTTTTGTTGATCCTATGTTTTTTGCGGCAAGAGAACAGCACTTCTTTTGTGTCTTTTACCCTTCCTTGGATACATTACAGGTAAGGCAGTGTTGTATGACTTATAAATTTCCAGGCAATGTCTCATCCACAAAATTTGTAATTAGCCAATAACCTGTAATTTTCCCTCAATAATGAAATGAAACAGAACTATGTGTGAGATAAAGATAACAAAAATTACCCATAATTATCCCTTGAGCTCCTCTGTAATATGAACTTGTCAATGTTCTGAATCTCTCCTGACCAGCTACATGATGATGCAATACAGATCAGAAAAAATATATCAATAAAAAGTAAATAAAAGCATTTCCTTATAAAATATGAATGTAAAAACTAAAATGAGCACAACAAATTTAAACAACATGCCTAGCAAAAAAGAATGATAGAAGTACAATCATAACTGTTTTTTGAAATTTTCATAGAGGTTGAAACTATAAGTTGATAAGGTACTTTCCATAAATTCTAAAAAGTTGCTTAAGTCAAGGTATCATGGTCTGATCAATGGCTCATTTTCTTAAAGGGGAAAAAAAAGGACAAAGGAAAAAACTCGAAAATTACATAAGAAATACACAAAAATACACACTAATTCACTAGGATCTCATAAATTCAACTATTTAAGGTTCTCTTAGCCCCTCATTCATTTTTAAACAAAAAGAGGATGAACTCAGAGCAACCAGGGGTGGAGGATTGTGTTATTTTGTCGTACTCAATGTAGCATATGTCTCTGATTTCTTGAGCTTAATTTCCAAATGAATCAAAACTAATAAATAATGCAGGTTTTTTTATGCCAATTCTAATTAAATTTTTATTGACATTTATAGAAAATCTAAAAGAAATTGAGAAAAAACAAGTTAGAATATACAAAACAATTAAGAAGTCAGTTCAATCTAAATCCACTTGTTATACGACAATGTTTTGAGTCTTTTGACAACCAAAACATTGCATGAGGACTTAATGATCATATTGGAGACACTAATACCACTAAAATAGGAAAGATAGATAAGACATAATGTTATGAAATACAAAGAATGAAAAGCCAGCAATAACATAAAAAGTGATAGCTAACTTTCAAAAAGTGGGAAGAGAGAGAGTGAGAGGGAGAGAAAGAGAGAGCTTGAATATGCACATAGGAAAACATTTGCAGTTACCCGTATCCCAAATTGCAAGCTTCATTTTTTTCTCCCCAAGAGTAACATATTTTACCTTGAAATCGACACCTGCATTAATATGCAAAAGGCGAGATATAAATCAAATATTAAAGAAGTGATTAGCCAAACAATGGAATAAGGATATAAGTTTGATGAGCATAAGGCTCCCTATATGTTGCAGATTTCATGAAATCGATTTCATGAACTCATACAGCCAAAGATACTTTGGTTGACGAACAAAATGAAATAGAAACTAGAACTTCAAATAATTGGTTTATTGACCAATAAGTATTCAATTTTTGCAATCAATAAAAACTAGATATTCAATCAACTATTCTTTCACTTCACTAGTATTGCACCATGTGTGGTGCACATTCAAATTTTTTAGAAAAAAATATCTTTGCATATCAAAGTTGTAAAAAAAAAAAAAAAAAAAATTCATTAATAAAAAAGTTTATTAAATTAAAAATATATAAAAATAACATTAAACCAATAAATATGAAAAGGGAGTCCATTATAAGGTGCAACTGCATAGGGCTAATTGCAAAACAAATTTTAAAAAATCGACCATAAGATTAGATACACTTCTTACGAATGTCATGTTCACCAAAAATCATAGTGAGCCAACGATCAGTTTCTGAAAACACTAACCAGGAAAACTGGTGACATTTTGAATAACAAAAAAGTCACAATTTTTCCCCGTGGCATTTTTCATAAATCAACCATTGGATCACTATAATTTTTGGTAAGCATGACATTCATAAGAAAGTTTTTCAAAATCTATTTTGCAATTAGCCCTACACAAGTTGCCTGACACAACTTTGCTTAAGGTGCACCTTATAATAGCTTTCCCATAAATATGAATTCAGTGGGTTACACAAATTTTATATTAAAAATTAAAACAAAATCTTCAACAAAAATATTAGCAAAACAGCATTTATTTCTTATTTTTTGAAAATATAAAAAATACATGGTAAATTATGTCATATTTAACTGATTGGAAAATCAAGTTCTATCTATAAATAATTGTTTTTTATGAGAAATTTTAATTTAATTAAATGATTGGTAGTATTAATTGATAGAATTTTATAGGACCATAGGTACATTTAAGAAATCAGGTTTAACTTTGAAAAAAAAAATAGTATTATAGTTTTAATTTAATTAGGAAGCCCCTACTATTTTGATTGGAGGAATTGTACGGGGTCATGTCAATTTGTGTACTTTTATAATTATATAAGCATAATTTAAGTCAAATAAAAGGTTTTTCCAAGATTCACACTTTTATATATAGTAGAGATAAACAGATGTAGATCAAACAATATTTTTGTTAAAAGAGGAAGAAATGCACGAATTCAAAAGCAACTTTTTCCAAAATTGCATTGAGAAAATTTATATTTTATTTCTTATAACATGAAAATCGAATAAGTAATTAGTAGGGAGTTATTTTGCTATTTGGTTGCTAAGAAAATGTACTAAAAGAGAAGAATCAAAGTTTTATATCTTAAATTTTTCATTACGTGGGCTTGAGAACACTAAAATCCCAGCTCAAGCTGAGCCTAATGCAACAATTTGCCTCATTCAAGTTGACGTTTTCATATTCTAGAAATCAAAACGACATAAAGCATAAGACTCCATTTTATTTTCTTTTATTTTTCTCCATTTTCTCAGCAAAACAAACTGAGGGTAGAGTGAATGCTAATACATCTTCATAAGCCATTTGCACAAAATCCGCCATTGAGTTGCATAGTTTTAATAATAAAAAATTAGATCACAACACCATAAAATTAAGAGATGCACAGAGACACTCACCAATCGTTGGTGAGAGATCTTCGAAGGTGTCAGAAGTGAAACTCAAAAGGAGACTACTTTTCCCAACACCAGAGTCTCCAATCAGTAACAACTTGAACAAATAATCGAACTCAGTTTGACTAGAGGATGAATCCATTCAAACTCACTCTCAATCAAATCCTAACACAGACAATAGAATTCAAATCCACAAACACCACCAGCATTAGTACATCCCATCAAAGCCTGAGAGGCAAAAATAGCATCAAAATCGCATCTATCGCCCAAAATGAAACAGAAAAATAAAAGATAAAAACCCAAATTAAATTCAGAATTTAAATTCAATGTTCTTACACTCAATGTAACATTAACAATGCTATAAACAAATACCATGAAGATCAAAACTCAGTCATGCATACATAAATACACACATGCATACATATATGGATAACTCAAATCGCAAAAACACGAACGACAGCAACAATCTATCTGATCAGATCTTGCGCGAAAATTATAGTATTGTATTAAAATGGCCTAAATCACCCAAATACAAATAATATATGCATAAAACACACACACACACACACACATATATATATATATATATATATATAGAGAGAGAGAGAGAGAGAGAGAGGGGTGGAGATTTAGTGCCCAGAAAGTAACAGACAACAAAAAGAAAAACCCTAATATATTTGCAAGAAGATATAACACCAAAAATGCTACAATTTACAACGAAAGATGATGAAGATCAAAGACTAATATATATATAGAGAGAGAGAGAGAAAGAGAGAAAGATTTAATACCTGCAATTTGATGAATTTAATAATGAGAAACGAAGAAAATCGGGTGATGGATTTGTGGAAGAGAGCGAAGTCCGCAGAAGGAACGATCGTAAAGAGCAATTCTGATGAGAAAAGAAACTGTAGAGAGAAGGAGAAACAGAATTGCAAAGGATTCCCGGGTCATCCTCCCATTTGGCTTTCCAACTCGGAGTCAACTCAGACGGAGGGGTGGCGTAAGTTGTGGTTTTTCATGACTTAATTAAAAATAGGAGTAAAATACAGAAAATATTCCTAAAAGATTTAAAGTAAAATCTGTCAATAGTTTAAAGACTGATCTAAAACGATTTCAAATAGGAAAATAAAATTAAGGTGAAATCTAACTTATATTTTAGGAGTATTTTCTATAATTTATCCTAAAATAATTATATTTTTATATAAAAAAATAATTATATATTTTAGGTTAGTCAATTAGACTAGAAGCTAACACACCCTTGTGGGAGTAGTTACCTTATTTAAACAAAAATAATAAAATAAAAAGAGTAGTTACCTTAAATTGATAAGTGGGTGGTGAAAAATAAAATAGTATGAGTTGTAATAATTATTTCCTTAAATGATGTGATATTATAACTTATTCTTTTTATTTTTAATTATAAAATTATATTGAAAACATTTTTTGATTTTTTATATAAAATAATAGACCAATTAAGAAGCCAAAATATTTATCCGTTATATCATCAAATGATTATAATGACTAGAGACGGTGGCACGCGTGATGAACATGGACATACAACATCCTGCTTAGACTCTATTTGGGTTAGTATTTTCTAAAATTACTTTTGGAGAACTATTTCTTCACTAATCTTGTGATCAAACCATGTTTTTACATATTAAAATTTTTATACTAAAAGTGATTGTGGTAAAAGTTGGCCCCCCAAATTTTTGCCTCGATCACTTCTAATATGAAAATTTTGCCAACAATTCTCTCACTCCTCAAGTTGTCTAGAAGTGATTATCATTCTATCTCTTAGATCAAGTGGAATTTTAAGCTGCAAAAATGATTTTAAAAAAAGCTAACACAAACGGGCCCTTATCCCATTATGATACAATAGAAAATTATGGGAGAGTGGGTTTGAATTTAAATTGATACAATATTTCTATTTTTTTCTATTTTAATTTTTCAATTATGAAGTAATAATAGGGGTATTTTGAAGTTTAGCAAGGAATAGATTATGGTACAAAAGTGAGAGACTAAAGCCTTTATCATCAAGTATAAGCTACTTTCTAGTGTATTAGCAGCGATAGCATTAGTGAGGCTTATACTCACATAATATCTTTCTTCTTTTGTTTTTTTACCATAGTGTAAGGGGGAAAAAAAGAAGAAGAAGAAGAAAGATTTAGTGGGTTGTCTCACCCTAATACAAGAGAAAATTGTAAATTTGTGATTTGAGTTCAAATAGGCATGATATGACAATTCTATAATATTTTTGTGGCATTTAATATTTGGTACTTATAAATAATGATAAGAGAAAAGATAGTATAGATACATCATATATATATATGAGTGAGGGGATAGGATCAATGGCTACAAAATTTTACATAAATTTTTATATAATATTTTATGGGAGTTGTATTTTGAAAAATGAAATATTGGATCACATGCTCATCTCATATATATATCGATATCGATCATATGTGTCAAATATATATCAGTTCGATCATAAGTTAAATACTACTTCATTCATAAATGTAAATTTTTTTTACAATTGGATCTATTTTAATGTTTATGGAATGAATAGTTATTAGTGTGTGCCCAATATAATTTTTTACTTACATACCATCCTAAAAAATGGTATTTAATACAGTGTTGATTTTTCAAAATATAACTCCTATAATAAAATGTTATAAAATAATTTTTCATAATTTAAGTAAAATTTTGTGCCCATAAACTAGCTTATCCCATGAATGAGAGATCAAAGCCCTCCTAACAATTCTAGTTATATAAATACATATATAAACAATCATATGAATTGGGTGGAGAGAGAGATGTCAAAGCAGGGGTGGTTGCCTCATAGGATGGGGTAGCCCTAACCAAACCCTTACCTTCTTAAATATAATTTCTCTTCGATTTTGACTTGGGCTTTGAAATTACATTACATAGTAATTTTTATATAAGTTTATGTGAGAATTTGGATTTTTAGTCATTATGAGATTGGTATTTTGAAAAACCAACAGGGAGATTAGATATATATCATTCTATATATATATATATATATATATATATATATATGCGCAATTGGGTGATTACCACTAACCCAAAATTTCTAAATCCAACTAGAACTCAACCTATCACAAGTCCTATTTGACTAAAGCAGATAGAATCTAATCTTCGCACTAATTAAAACTCTATCGAATCGCTCCATCTCTGGATTCCAATTTTACAAAATAATCATAATTAATTCAGAATTCTTTTTAAGAAAATAAAATGAGTTATAAAGTCCATAAAATTTCTTACATCAAACTTACGCGTGGCCACTACCCTCGCTCCATACAGCTATCACACCTAAATTATTACATCTAGAACGGTACTATTGGCATGGCACGGCACGGCATGAGTAGGGTATAATCAGGAATTTGAATATTTTTGTTTCTTTCCCTTTGTGTTTTCGGGTTTTAGTATTTTTTATCATATTCTTGTGTGTTTACATTTAGCCATTTTCAGTCTTTTTTTTTTTTTACCAAAAACCAACCGTTGGATCATTGTGATTTTTGGTAGACATGACAAACATAAGCAGAGTATTTACTCCAACGGTCAATTTTTCAAAATAATGCATGCAAGTTTCTCTGAAGTAGGTGACCTAATGCAAGTTCCTCTAAAGCAGGAGACCTTATGCAACTTGCATTAGGTCGATCCGATAATAACATTCGTGGAGTGTTAGAGCATCTCCAATGCAAAAGTGTCATTTCTTAATTATAGCACCAAGGTGCTCCAATGTATAAGTGCCAAACTTTATCACTTTCCATTTATTTGACATATTTACCCTCATGCTTCAACTAACTTCCAACTACTTTTTAAAATTTATTTACAAGAACATATTAAATATTTTTTATTCCTTGTAATGAAAAAAAAAATTAATATTTTAAAATAATTAATTAATTTTTTATCCTAATTTAATAATTTAATACTTGAAAATTTTATTTTCGCATAAAATTAGCTAAAATACTACTATTCTAATTATCATTTATCATCGATTACTTTTAAGTGAAGGGATTTAATACACACTAAATTTAAATTATATATATAAACACTTTTCTTACCTACCATTACTAACATCAACATTTATCTACACCCACCATTCTCCCATCCACCAATATCCCATCTACCACTCTCCCATCTACCAATATCTCATCTACAAATCTCCCATTTACCATTCTCACATCAAACTCTATAAATAGCACCCCTTAGCTTCTGATGAGCAACAACATTTTTAAATCAATCCTAAAAGATAAGTTTGAGGAATCTGATTCTGATGATGAGCAGAGGAGAAGAACTTTTGTGCGTATATGTGCAGGATATCACAATTTCAGCAATGAAGAGAATATTCATGGTGGTTCTTCAAGTGCTCGACATCGGATCCATCGTGATAGAGCAACGGGCAACCAGCAGCTATTCAATGATTATTTTGCTGAAAATCTTGTCTATCCAGACAACTTATTCAGGAGACGTTTCCGCATGCATCGTTCGTTATTTCTTCGGATCTTGAATGATATTCAAGATTATGATAATTATTTTATGCAAAGAATGGATGCCCTCGGCATTCCTGGTTGTAGCGATTTGTAGAAGATGACTACGACTTTACGGATGCTCGCATATGGAATTGTTGCCAATGTCGTAGACGAATACGTAAGAATGGGCAAGACCGTTATAATAGAGTCGTTACAAAGATTCTGTGGTGCGATTATTGCAATGTACGGCTCACATTATTTGATATCTCAAAAAAAAAAAAAAAACTAACATTGCAAGACTTTTGAGCAAGGGGGAGGAACGTGGAATTCCAGGAATGTTGGGAAGTTTAGATTGCATGCACTAGGTGTGGAAGAATTATCCAGCTGCGTGGCATGGATCCTACACCAGTCACGTACATAAGCCGACTATTGTTCTCGAGGCAGTGGACAAAGAAAAAAGAAGGGAAGAGAGAGAAATTATGATAATGAGTTTGGATGGTATGGATGAGCAAAAAACGCTTTACTAGATAATGGTCGTTTTATGTATATGACCGGTGTAGGATCCATGCCACACAGCTAGACAATTCTTTCATACCCAATGCATGCAATCTTAACTTCCCAACATTCCTGAAAATCCACGTTCCTCCCTCTTACGCAAGAGTCTTGTAATGTCAGCTTCATTTAGAGATCTCAACTAATGTGAGCCATATACTACAATAATCGCACCACGAAATCTTTGTAATGACTCCATTATAGTGATCTCGCTCATTCTAATGTATTCGTCTACGGCATCGACAACAATTCCATATGCGAGCATCCGTAAAGCCGTGGTCATCTTCTGCAAATCGCTACAACTAAAAATGCCGAGGACATCCATTTTGAATATCATTCAAGATCCGACGAAACAATGAATGATACATGCGGAAACGTCTTCTGAATAAGTGGTCTGTCTATCCAGGATTTTCAGCAAAATAATTATTGAATAGCTGCTAGTTGCCCACTGCTCTATCACGATGGATTCAACGTCGACCACTTAAAGAACCGCCATGAATACTTTCTTCATTACTGAAATTGTGATATTCTGCACATATACGCACAAAGGTTCTTATCTTCTGCTCATCATTAGAATCAGATTCCTCAAACTCGTCTTTTAGGATTGATTTAAAAATGTCGTTTACTCATCGTGTTGTAAAAAATGGTGTGATGGGAAAGAAGAAGGAGGTTTTGTTGTAGTGAATTAAGGATAGAGAAGTAGAGATATGGAGATATGGAGATGGTGTGAGCAGGGACGTAGCCAGGATTTGGACTCAGGGTGGGCGAAATTCTAAAAAAATGAAATTTAAGATTTCATCGAGTAAAAGTAACATGAAAAGTATCTACTAAAACTAATAAATTATTTATATTTAATGCACAAAAGCACTAGTAAATGAAACATAAATCATCAAAAAATAATTCATATTAATAAAATATTCACTAATCGATTACAATTGTCCCCTTCGAGTCTTCATTTTTTGAAAGTGTTGAATGATAACTTCATTATCAATGCCATCAAGTATGTCTTTCTCAATATATCCAATCAAGCTATCATTCATCAATTGATCGCCCATCCGGTTGCGCAATCGACTCTTCACAATTTTCATTACAGAAAATGCCCTCTCTACAGTGGCAGTCGCAACTGGGAGGGTTAGTGTCAACCTCAAAATCAAGTAAACTAATGGATACACTATGTTTCTTTTTGTTTCAACCATTTTTTGAGCTAAAGCACTAATCCATTTCAATTGTGAAAAGTCACTAGAAGAGCGCATATCAACAATATAATTCTCAAGTTGATTGTCAAGCACAGCAAGATCGAATGCAGAAAAATCTGTTGGATAAAGTGTAGCTAAGCGAATCAATTGTTGCTTGTTAAAAGCAGAAAAAGAATCATCTGGGCCCAAGCATGCCACACTCAGAAGCAATTCAGTGTTTGCCTTAGTGAAACGACTATTAAGCTCAACAAGTTGCACATCAACGACGGAATTAAATAGCTCAAAGCGATAGTGATGTAGGTTTGTGAGTTCTTGAGCTTTACGCCGCGGTCTTCCCGGAAGAGAAAACACATCATCCAAGTTAGGAGTAACAATGCTATTCTTTTTACAAAAAGAATAAACTTCATCGAATAAAGAATCCCACCCATTCTCCCTCATCTCTTGAAGTCGATTTTTGGAAACTTTAACCAAGGTCATGGCATTGACAATATCTTAATCTTTTCTTTGTAGTGCTTGTGACAACTCATTTGTGATTCCCAAAATGGCTATCATCAAATGTAAAATGAATATAAATTCAAATTGTTGTGCCAAGCCCAATAATATACGTGCTTCACCTTTTTGTTCATTACTTGAACCATCTACTTCAATTACCTCAAGTACATCAATTACAGCGGGAACATAATTCTTAAACTAAGTAATGTATAATAGTGTGATCCCCATCGTGTATCACTAGAACGTACAAGGCTAGTTTCTTGATTTAAATCTCACCCAGTTAGAAGCTCTCCACCTTCAAGTGATTCACTAACTTTACTAGCTTGTTTCCCTCGAAGCATATCGCGACGCTTACATGAGGCACCAACAACATTCACAAGATGAGTAACCAAGTTGAAGAACATAGAAATGTCACTGTGATTCTTTGCCATAGACACAAGAGCCAATTGAAGTTGATAAGCAAAACAATGAACATAATAGGCACATTCATTCTCCTTCAAAATGAGTGTTTTAAGGCTATTGAACTCCCCTCTCATATTACTAGCCCCATCATAACCTTGCCCACGCAACATATACAAGCTTAAACCATTTCTAGAAAAGAAATTATCAATTGCCGCCTTCAATGAAAGAGCATTGGTTTTATAAACATGTTCAAAACTTAAAAGACGCTCAATTACATGCCCCTTTTTATCTACATAGCGTAATGCAATGGCCATCTGCTCCTTTGTTGATACATCACGGGACTCATCAACCATAATAGAAAAGAATGAATCACGAATATCTTTGATGATATCATTGATAATTTCACAGGCAAAGGCATTTATAATGTCTTGTTGAATATCAGGTGATGTCAATTTATTATTTTCAGGAGCTTTTTCTAAAACAAAAGCTTTGATATCATCGTTATGGTCTGCAAGAAATTTCAACAGTTTGAGAAAGTTACCTTGGTTGGAGGAATCATAAGATTCATCATTACCTCGAAACGCAAGCCCTTGGCGAACACAATATCGAAGGCAATCGATTGTTGCAGTCAAGCGGATTCGATATTCATTTTGAGCTTTGTCTGACTGTTGGAAAAAAAAAAGTTTGAATTTGTTGCTTTTGGCCCATCAAATTTCGACACAGTGTCATAGCATTGTTGTGAGCACTGTTAAGGCCGCCACATGTGTTCGAAGTCTTTCTTTCCTCTTCCAATTTGAAAAACCCTCCACAACAAAAACATCACCACCCGCTTGATCTCCGATATGTTCCTTAAAAAGATAGCAACATAAGCAAAACAAAGAGTCTTTTTCAATACTATACTCTAACCAATAAGGATGTTCATCAAACCAATCAGGATTAAATCGGCGATTGTCCTTTCCAAAGAGAGTTTGTGGAAATTCATGGTTACGAGGCTGACAAGCTCCCTTTTGAAGGTAAAATCTTCGGATATGATCTTGATCATTATGATTGTATTATGAAATTCGAGGACGTAACCCAGGATCTGAGGAAGTTGATTTGTAGAAAAATAACTGGTAGGAAGAGTAAGAAGAGAATCTATAGGAACAGGATTTGTAGAAAGAGGATTTTTAGTACTATTTTTTGAACTACTATCCTTTTTTGTTGGAGTATGTGACAATTCCGTTGCCGACTTTCTTTTAAAATATTTATCCATGAGAGCATAAGTGCATAACTGGAAATTATTATCAAATTAACACTTAAAATCAAAACCCACATATAATTAGCAAATGGCAAAAAAAAATGCAATTGAACCAATGAACCAATAATTCTTCAAATTAAGGACAGATAAAGTTTGTTATAAAGAACGCGTTAATCATACAAACCTAAGCACAAAGATTGTGTCTATTGTTCTTATAACATCTAAATTGTAGTCATATCTAAAATTAGCCATTCCTATATTATATTTATATATGCTTTGCTATTCTATCCATCAAATAATTCAACAAAGATAGAGAAAAGGAATCTATAGTGTTGCTAAAATAAATCCCTAACCAATAAAACAATCAAAATGTTCAATGTTGAAAAAAAAAACATAGAAAATGAAAACAACTCTAAACATGAAACGTAGCTGCTAATGTTTGACATCATCTAGTAAAATCTAATGGAAGTGACATTCTCATGTTCAAAATTTCTGCTGTTGAAGTTGAATTGTCTGCTCGGAAAAGATACCACATTTGTCTATCTTTTTAATATTTGTTGTTGTTAGCTCAACTAATAAAATTAACTATTGAGTCAAATTAACTATTAATTTATCAAGTACATCTCCTCAGTCCTCAGTATGTATTTAGTCCCAGATTGCTCAAACATGTTCAGTCATCCAATCAATGAGTCATATACCATGCCAACTTGTAAATTGATGGTCCCATTAGGAATTCCAGCTGGTCCTGTTTCTTGGGTTTTTTTTTTTTTTTTTTTGTAAGCTTCAATGTTCCCTACATATTAGTTATTGACCCAAACACCAATCATGAGAACCCTCAACAATCACCATTCTCCTATGAGGTAATTTATTCAGATCCTCTTAACTCCACCATTTGTCCACTAATACATGAAGTCTGCCTATTATGCATACCTCCACATACTTGATATAATTATATGTCTACATTCTTCATATGACATTAACTGACTCCAACAGATCTGTTCTCCAAAGCCCCTTCCCTCCATGTTTCTTCCTGACCCTCCAGCATAATTGCCCATTGAACCCCTAATGTCAACATTAACACTTCCTGGACAAATGAACTCAATCTGCTATGCGATAATTATAATGCCCTTTCAATTTCCATAGCATATCTTCTAATTTTTAACATACCGGTAGAAGAGAATGAAAATTGGTAATTAACTAAAGGTCAGATGCTATTTGAAACCCAAAGCCATAGTGATTCGAAACTTGAGCTGGAACCTGAAGCATACTACTTGTCTCCCCACATAACAACATGCAATACAACCATGAACCATCATAAAAAAATCAGCTTTAGCAATAAGAAAACCAATTAAAGTAGAAGGTTATTCGGATTCTGCTAGTAATATAACAATTCATGTCAGAAATGAAACTCAACATATTGTATTAGCAAGAAATATAAATATTGGTTTGTCAAAATAGATGATCCCCTATTAGTAAGTAAGAGTTCTAAAACAACAGTTCAATACCAACTTCTGATATCTGAGTAATTTTTGTCTTTTAAGGTTAAAATCATATTTCCTTCTTTACACCAAAAAAGATTCACATATAAGACAAAGCACCATCCACATGACCACATGCCAGAGCACCATCCACAGGACCACATCCATTGCAGTCACATGTGCTCACTGCACATGCCAGAGCACCATCCACGGGACCACATCCATTAGGAATCATTGTGCCCTTTTACTCTTTTAGGATGACAGGGACGACAGTCGGCAGTCGGCAGGGACCCCATCTCAAACATTATTTCAATAGAAAATATATGTATGGGGGCAGATTGACATTATATATATAGAGAGAGAGAGAGAGAAAGAGCGCACTCACCTGTTCCGCTATTCGCAAGGGAGACAATCCCTTCGAAATTGTCAATCCATGGTAGCTTTCTCTCTTTCTCTTCTCACGATTTCAGCCAAAGCCCCAAAATTTAGGTTTTGTTTCGATTTGGGGAAAACAAAACAAAACGTGCTTGTCTCAGACTAAAGACAAGGCTGTTGGAGACTTTTTTTTTTTTTTTTTTTTTTTCAGAAAGTCAGTGGGGGCAGTTGCCTACACTCGCCCTTGGGCAGCTACGTCCATGGGTGTGAGTGATGAGAAGCTGATGGGTGATATTTATAGAGTTTGATGGAAGAATGATAGATGAGAGAGTGGTAGATGAGAAAATTGTAAATGAGAGAGTGGCAGATGGAAGAATGCATGGTAGATAAGAGAATGGTGGGTATAGAGAAATGTTGATTTTAGTAATGGTGGGTAAGAAGAGTGTTTACATATATTATTTAAATTTATTGTGTAATTAAATCCCTTCAATTAAAATTAATCAATGATAAATGATAATTAGAATAGTAATATTTTAGCTAATTTTATGCGAAAATAAAATTTTCAATTATTAAATTATTAAATTAGGATAAAAAAATTAATTAATTATTTTAAAATATAAATTTTTTCATTATGAGGAATAAAAAATATTTAATATATTCTTGTAAATAAATTTTGAAAAGTAGTTGGAAGTTAGTTGGAGCATGAGGGTAAATATGTCAAAGAGATGTGAAGTACTAAATTATGCATTGGAGCACCTTGGTGTTATAATTATGAAATGGCACTAGTTGATGCCATTTGGGGTGCCAAAATTTGGCTTTGGCACCTCAAATGGCACTTTTGCATTGAAGATGCTCTAATACTCCACGAATGATATTATCAGATTGACCTAATGCAAGTTGCATAAGGTCACCTGCTTCAGAGGCACTTGCATGCGTTATTTTGAAAAATTGACCGTTGGATTAAATACTCTTCTTATGTTTCTCATGTCTACTAAAAATCACAGTGATCCAACGGTCTATTTTTGGAAAAAAAAAATTAAATGTGAAAAAATGGTGATATTTTGAAGAATAAAAAGGACAAGTTTTCAAAGTGACTCTTGGGTCACTATATTTTTTTTTGCAGACATGACAAATATAAGAGTAATATCTAATCAAACGGTCAGTTTTTTAAAATATAGTCTGCAAGTGCCTCTAAAAGAGGTTACTTGATGCAATTTGCATCAGGTCGACCTGATAATAGCATTTATGTCTAACACTATCAACTGTTTTAATTATCCAAAGATTAAATATAACCAAATAGAATTTAGACCGGCTCAGAGAATTCATATCGGGAATAGCTCAAAGGATGTGTAGCGATATCACCATCGACTCTTATGGCCAATTCTTCGAACAAAAGAACTTTGAGGAAATGAGAGGAACTGCCTTTTATTGTGTAACCCAAGAACCTATTTGGACTCTCCTTGAGGATCCAAAAAAAGAAAAGAAAAAAAAAAGGTGTAGATATATGAGATGCTTCACTACAAGGAAAATAATCATTGATGACATTTGATTTTTGAAAGTAATGACAGTTTTTAAAAACTGCCATATTTAAAAATAAATAATGATGGTTGAACTAAACCATCATCTAATGGTGTAAAAAATGTTGTTAAAGATGACATTTTAAAAAAATTGTCATCCATATAAGCATTAAGATGACAGGTTAAAAGAGGGACTGTAATCGTTTTATTTTTGGCGCTAAACAAAAATCGATCAGAGACAATTTTTTCTTTTTGGCGCTCGATTAGAAACCCATGATCTGTCTCTCTTCCACTAACTCTCTCCTTCATCGTTCTCCATGACTCCATCTCTTCGAGCCCTGTCGTTCTCCCCCGCGCAGACCACCAATTTCATCTCCTCCTCTCTTTCTCTCTCTCTCTCTCTCTAATCCCTTAATGTTCTCCATCGTAGCCGGCAGCCTTAGCTCATTGTTCTCCATATGATGTAGCCCTCATCATTCTCCAAAGATCTCTCTCTCTCTGAAGATCAATCTCACGGCTAAATCTCTAGTTATTTGAAGATTTCTCATCAGGTAAGTCTGTATTTTATATAATTTTTTCTTTCTAGTTTCTGGTTTGATAATGTGGATGATATAGATTACAATTTTTTTTAGGGGTTTTCTTTTCTAGGTTATTGGGGGTTGGATAATTAGGGTTTTTCTTTTCTATTTTCTCCAAGGCACACCACACCCTTGAGTCTTTTTCTTTGGTGAGTGTTTTGGTTTTTCTTTTCTCTTTTCTCCATAAGTGACCGAATATTCAACCTCTATTAATCCACCATCATATTTGATTCAACTGCTATAGATATTAATTAGGTCAGTTTCAGTTGTTGATTTATAAGTGTTGTTCTGCTACTACCAAGAGAGGCCAGTGGAAGCATTGTTTTGACGGTAGTGTTGTGATAGAAACCATGATAAATCAATAGCTACTTAATAGCTGGAGCAGCAGATTCAATGTGATTATCGGTTCATGGAGATTGAATTCTTCTCAATCTCTTGTAGTTTGGTCTAAAAAGGTGTTTGGATGTAATGATTTAAAAATCAAGTCACTCTCCAAGGTTGTAGTTTTGGTGGATAAAGATCAAGAGAGTGAGGACTTGTTAGAGGTAATTTTTTAGTGGCTCAACAATTTCTGTGGCTAGCATGTCGAAAGTTGGTGGAGTCATGTATCTCGATTTCAGTTGTTCTTAGAAGGGGATAAAACTTTTGAATTTATAATGGAATAAGGGTGAGGCAAGTAGACATTATTATTTTCACAATTGGGGATCCAGTGGAGTTTTTGTGTGTCAAAAGATTGCTTACTTGGTTTTAATTGGTATGTGATTTGAGTTATAATTTCTGTGCAAGCTGTTTAATTTTTGTGGGGTTGGTGGTTTAAAGAATCCCTAACTTTTTTGCATAGCGAGATGCCCCTGTTTAATGGAAAGATAGGTTTTATGCAGCTTTTCATGGGTGTCTCAGTCTTTCCCCTTTTATATCAAGATAAATTTTATATTTTGTCAAAGAATAGAAGAACTTAAAACTATAATTTTCCCAAAAAGAAAAAACCCAAATTCTGAAGAATTTTGTGCAAAATTATCAAGTATGAAGTATGATTTTTCATGTATCAAGTGTTTCACTTCTCAATAAAAATCCGAGTAGAGAAAATGTTGGGGAAAAATGAACGAAGAAATTTTAAGAATTTCCCATATAATTATGGCGAGACAAGAATTAGTACTACTCCATCTGCCTTTTGATTGACACCTATGCCAATAAATCTAGATATCTAACCAAATTTCAGTTTTTTAAAAACCTAGAACAGCTGCTAAATGAGAATGTTTCCTCATCATCTTATTCCTCACAACATCATTTGTATGAAACTGGATGATTTATTCTAACCATTGCATTATCTTTCGCAAACATTCTTTGGCAATCGGCCTTCTCTCAGTCTTCTACTTTCATCGCTGAGTGCTTACAATATTGGACAGGTTTGGGGTTTCTTACTAATTTTTATTTTATTTTTAATAAAGTAGTTCATACTTGTTTAACTATTTGATCGAAATAATTTAGGAGTTCAGTTTTTCTTGTACTTCTTTGAATCCATGTATTTGTTTCAACCAGCGGCTTGAAGTGTGCCTAGCTGGTGCAATTTAGATGCTCTAATTTATACGAATGAGCATAATTGTCCAATATATATTATTCTAAGCTTAGCATGTTTGTAATATTATTAGTTATTTGTCTAGCCCAGTTAGTGTGGCATGATGGTGTGGGATTCTTGGTCTCAAATTCAAAACCCCTTGCTAGCATGTTGTGTATTATTGGTTCTTTGGCTATATTATCTGGTGTTCTTATATTTTGTTCTACATCTTCAATGTTCTCTTGTATTCTTTTTATTATGGAAATCTGGCATAGCCTTTGGACGTTCACATTGGTCTAATGCCCTATCATGCAATGGATCCTGACACCCCTATTTCCTCTGCATTTTCTAGCCATGGGATGCAATAGGCAGCATAAGCAAATACTTTTGCTAAAAAAGCAGGTAGCGGAGACGACTACTGCTCCAAAGATGTAAGAGCATATATTAGAATTTTAATTATACACTCCACTTCTTCACTTTTCAAAGCATGCCTCGAATTTATCTATTTATTTAATTTGCTCTGGAAATTTTAATTGCTCTTAGATACTCTGTAATTTTCTGGGGAAAAAAAAAGCAGGAACAAATGATGTTCTCTTTCTTTCGCTACAGTAGTGTGGGTTCTCATAAGAACACTCTTTGGACTTTTTTTTTTTTTTTTTGAATTCCTCTGTAATCCTACCTACCTAAAAATTTTTCTTTAATTTTCTTCACAATTTCATCCCACACAATATTATGTTAAAATTAACATTACATATATAGTAACATAACATATATAAATACATACAGGCATATATATTTACCCAAGAGCTTCCTACATACTCTGAAGTCCGAACCTTGACTCTTCTACATGCCCCGACCTGGGCCCTGCTTCTGTTTTGTAGATCTTTGGTTGGTTGCACCAATATGTTCTGACATGCATATGCATTGGTGTGGCAGGAAAGGATAACCTAACCATCGAATTGTGATGGAGCCTCATTCTTTAGCAGATAAATTGTAAAGTAAACTAAGCATTATGTTTTCCTTAATACAATTGTGAAATTTATTAAACTAAAGAGTTTATCGCTAACATGCACATTCACATCATTTTACAACTATATGTGACTTTGGCAAGCCTTTTGAGACTTATGGTTCTATGATTATAGCCTGTGTGTGTGTATGTGCGGGCGCTTGTGTTTTATGTTCTCTATGGGACTAACAATTGGCCGATTGGGAATGGCTGACAATGTTTGTATATGTGATTTTTCCTTTCTCTAAGAGACCAACGATTGGAAATGGCTATATCATCTATTATGAGTATGTATTTGTGGTAAAATATTAATGAGCATCCATGATATTATTAGATGCAGTTTTCTATGGTTAATGCTAGGTACAAAGAAGAAAAAACTAAACATGTAAGGCACTAATGATAAGGTGAGAGTGGGATGTGTATTATTGAGATATCATAGGTTTATGATCAACAAACTTTTTTTTTTCTCAGTTGACCAAAGTAATGACTAACCCAAAATTAATGGTTAAATTTGTACACTTCAACAAGATGCTTTGGTTAAAATTTAAAATTCTTAGAAGATTGGTGAATTATTTTCCCTTTTTGAATGAATGACTGTACGAAAGTCATGGGTAATCATCGTCAGCCATTTAACTGCATTTTTTTGTTGCAGTGGTTCTGATGACCTTACTGCTGGAATGAATATCATTTCTTTAGGACTCAAAGTAGTTGTACATATAGATTTAATCATCTTTCTTTAAAATAAAAAATTTCATATGCTTTTGGTCATCCTATTTGGGTTCTACATGATTGTTTATAAAAGATTAAAAATTCATATGCTTTTGGTCTTCCAATCTACTTTCTACGTGATTTCTTAATGCTTCTAAGAAATTGTAAAAGTATGAATAAAATTTTTCAGATGCTTTTGGTCAGGCCACCTTCTCTCTACATGCTTCTAAGATCTGTTAGCATAATTTTCTTAACTTATATTGGTTCTATCATCCTTCTTTGTTCTAACAGCTATACAATTTTATGTTCATTTTGTTGGTTCACAAGACAATGGTAAAATATTGAAGCTATGTTTATATTGAAACAGGCGCGTGCGTAGCACGTTACCAAAACCTAGTATATATATATATATATATATATATATAGAGAGAGAGAGAGAGAGAGAGAGAGAGTACTTTTTATCTTTTTGATTTGATAAGAAATTAAATTAATTAATTTCTTATTTCAAATTATGCAGGGAGCTCCTATGGTTGCTGGGTTAAGACTTGTGCCTAAGATCAAAATCACAAAGGCAGCAAAGAGATCATCTCCACTCCCTGGTTACTTCAAGACTTCAATTTCATGTTCTATTGTAACATTTTTTTTTCTTTCACTCAAATCAGTTTCCTTTGCCCCCATAAACAATAGTGAAGCCTTTTATTTTGGATATTTTTTTTTCCTCTTTTTTTATTATTGTTCTAGACACTCATGTTAAATGAAATATAAAGTAATGATTCTATATTCAGTTAAGTTTGCTTGGTCTTTAATTATAGTTCTTAATACCCATGCATTTGTTGCGCATATATATATATATATATAATTTACTAGAAGTTACATAACGGGTTTTTGAGGAAAATATTGATTATAATTGAAAAAAAAAATCATTCATGGCATTATTAATGACGATTACAAATTGTCATGGTTGCGTTTTGAACTATCATGGTTGTGCTTTGAGCTGTCATGTTTTTTTAAATAAAGATGACGGTTTAAATCTATCATCGCAAATCAAATAAAGATGACGATTCTAAACCATCATTGTTAATTGAAAAAAGATGACGCTTTTGAACCGTCATCGTTCTAACATATTAATGACGGTTCAAAATTATCATCCATCTTCCGTCTCAAAGATGACACCGCCCCCAATGAAGCTTTTCAAAACCGTCATTAAAATAAAATGATGACAGTTCAGAATTGTCATCAATAAACTTTTTTCTTGTAGTGCTTGTTGTGGTGGAAGGATTTTTTTTTTCCTTGGACCCTTTCGAACTTAGGTCTATGGTACAATTATAAAGCTAGGCTAGCACTTTCATAGAGGAAGGGGTTCCCCTCCTTCATCACGTCTCTCTTCAGTTTCTTAAAGATGAAAAATTTTGGCTTTGCTTAAAGACTAAGCTTCTATGGAGGAGAAATTCATTTCTTTGTAAACCTTTTTGGCCTTTTCATTTTCGGGCCTTGAAAAGAAGGGTAAATTATCAAACAGTCTCTAACATAAACATTTTATACCACCAAATCTAAGAGATTTTTTAACATAACAAATAGACGAAAGAATTTGAAAATCTCAGGAATCTCATAGTATAAATTGAACCTCACGATATAAGTCTTGCTTAAAGGCACACTACCAAGACTTCATACTAGCCATCCAAGACCTCTGGTCTGCAACTCACTTGGTTCGGCGAGATATGATAGTGAATTCCGGATGGAATAGGCGAGATAAACAAATTTGCAACTCACTTGGTTCGATGAGACCTTAACAACTAGCGTCGGCAAGAGAGTGATACTGCTTTTGGCCTCACCAGAGTAGATGGACGATGCACTCCAGGAACTGCTGGATTCACCAAAAACGATAGATGATATTGCTACTAGCGTCGGCGGAGAAAATGGTCGGCCTCCAATCAACAACTGGTCCCTCGGAGATGCATCATCCATGCCGGCATGAATGAATTTGTATTAGATTCTTTTAAAATAGTTTGCAGATGGATGGAGGTTCGTCAATCTATGGAACTCGCCACCATCTTCGTCTTCGACATAGATCTGACGAACTCCATCTTCAAACGAGATATGGCGAGAGAAGAAAGAGGGAGAGAGGTGAAACAAGACATATAAGGGTAATTCTAGTATTTAAAAATAAAAATAAAAAATGAAAGCAAGAATTTTGGTACCATAATCTTGAGACTTCTTCAATTCAGCCTAAATAAATGCTCAATTTATTTTATTTTATTTTATTTTTGTGTTATCTGGACCGGTTGCTTGGTTCATCGATCTGGAAGGTCCAATTTGATCAGAGTCTCTCGCGGCAATCAATTTGTGGCTATTCACAACTTATCAATTAACCATAGACCAATAGCCAAAGTGACACTTCAACTAACAAAAGCATGCGCTTGTTTGATTGATAACTCAACTCTTTTTCATATATTGTCAAGTGAGCCATCCCAATCTTCTTGTTAGCATGGTTGAAAACAATAAAAATAGAATTAACCAAACGCCCCTAGTTTTTGTTTTTCATGCCATTGTATGTATCTAACTTTGCATTTATACCTAATATAATATAACTTGACAGATTATACCACCAATTAATTAATTGGGTTGTGCAATCTAATCATGGTTACTTAATTACATGGTTAATTTGTAGAAAACATCGTCACAAATAACTTTGGAAATAACACCATAACTATACAGCATTTTTAAAAGTTAATCCATCTTCCGGTGACACCAAGGTTATTATGTTAGGCAATTATTGAGATGGACCTTTTAAGAAGTCAATTAGAAATAAAAAATAAAAAATAGGCACCGTTTGGATTTGCTTTTTATAAGTACTTATTTGCTTTTTAAAAAATTTGTAATATGTCATTTCTTAAAAAAATTTTAAAAAACAAATAAGTACTTATAAAAAAACAAATCCAAATGGTGTCATAGCATTTGGCAAGTTCATATTTTAAAAGTCTTTTCTGTATTAAAAACTATAGAAGGTGAGCTTTCCACAAATATGAATTTTTAGAAACAAACCATTCTAACTTTTCCTAAATGGATTTCCCATTAACCGTTTGAATTTGTTTTTTATAAGTACTTATTTATTTTTTAAAAATTTTTCTAAGAAATTACATATTACAAATTTTTAAAAAAACAAATAAGTACTTATAAAAAGCAAATCCAATCAATGCCAAACTTTTCATCAAAATTCGCTTTGATGAAATCAACAAATATAAAAAAAATTATTTCTAGAATGATTTTTAAGAAAATCCATTTAGATGCTCCCAAAAGCTGCTCCAAACGTCACCTAAATATGTTACCATTCATAAGAATCAACATGTCAATAATTCCAAAATTCCCTATTGCTAGTCTGATCATTGATACATCTACTCCAAAACTATAATAAGCATTTGTATAATTAGGATGATTACAAATTTTATTTGATAATATCAAAGAGAAAACATCTTCTCTTTTTGAAATATAAGAAACCAACAATAACAACAACTTTAGACCAAAAAGGGCAAAAAAAAAAAAAAAAATGCTATTTATGCATCTTTTAGTCTTTTACAATTTAAATTCATCACAAACAAAAAAAACAACAAGACTTAATCAAACTTCATAAAGTTTCTGTAGTTGAACATCCTTGGCCTTTAGAGGCACATACTCTCCAAGATAAACCTCAAGATGATCTGCTAAAGAAGACTTATCAATATTCTCATGGTGATAAGACTTGCAGACAAAGTAGATGACAGTTTGGAAGACAAGGCCAATGAGAATCACCACAATTAGCAGCAACAAGAAAGCAATAGCATACACAATTCTAACACCAAGTGCATCTCCAAGCACAACATTGACCTCAAACCCCATCTGAACTACAACAAACAAAAGGCAAAGCAAAAGGAAAATAGAACCGGCAATTCCCATCTTACCCTTTATCAAACTCTTGCTCTTCTTCATAGCTTTAATCCCACAACTATCTTCCAATACAGTAACCACACTAGCCAAATGCCAAATAATGCTAATATACACAAAACCCATAAAATATAGAATACAGAGAACCACGAAAATTGTAACTCCAATAGGACTTTCTCCAATTAAAACGGCTGTTACCACCATGACAGCTATTGCAACAATATTGTACCCAAAAATTATGAGGAAATTCCATATAAAAGTGACCATGAGTCTTTTCCAAACTTTGGGCACCACACTCATGACTTTCTTGAAGGTGATTTCTTTCGCTGTGTAAATACAGGCTATTGTGTAAACAACTGCAGAGGTGGAGAGCAGAGAGAGGATGAGAAAGAAGATGAAATAGGCTGCTTTGAAGAGCCAAAAGAAGACCCATTGAGAGGAGATTTTGGAGGAGAGATTTGAGTGTGTGGGTGAGCCTTGTTTGGTTTCATCCAAGGCCTCTTTTTTATGGATTATGTCTGCAAAGAGTAATTCTGAGATTTGGATGTGGGCTAAGAAGATGAAAGAGAGAGGGAGGATGAGAGAGAGAGTGATTTGGGTGAAGATTTTTCTCCATGAGATGATGATCTTGAAGGATTCCTTGAAGATCCCAGAGAACCCAAGAAACTGAATCTCCTCCTGTTCTCTGTCCATGGCCCCCCCTTTTTTTTTTCCTTCTCTCTATCTTCTTCCTGTATCTATGAAAGATCTATGGAAGAGAATGGATGAGAAGATGGAGCTTGAGGTATATAATGGTTGCAAGGCAAAGGGAGGAGGGTGGACTTGAATTTTCAAATTGCCCTCAGTCTTCAGATAAATTACCA